>WXVQ01000039.1:46506-122945 GCA_013372465.1 Nitzschia sp. Nitz4 | reverse complement strand
ATCTACCTATTAAAACTGTTGCTTTTGTGTTCAACTTTCCTATAGTTTTAACGAGCATTCACAAACACCAAGGATGGACAAACTAATCCTACAAGTTCGTGCAATCCAGTTTACTGCCCCAAGAAGAATGGCGCAAACCCATAATCTGGTCCCAGATACACCGAAGAGAAAAACGGCTTAGGCCATGACCATACCCTCAGATTGAGCAAGATTGACCTTGGCACGGTGGATCTTGCGGTAAAGGAAGAACGAGTAGGCTCCCAAGATGAGAGTGGTCAAGAGAAAGATGATGGCGAAGGCGACAGGAACAGCGTTTCCGGTGGAGGAAGCAACCATGCTGGAGCCACTGGCCTTGGCCAACTTAGGAAGGAGGGTGTTGATGAAGGTGCAGGCAGAAGTGTCCTTGTAGAAGTAGTAGCTGTCAACGTCCAAGTTGGTCTCGCACTTGGCAGCAGTCTCATAAGTCTGTTGGCAGAATTCGGAAACTTCGTATTGCACGTAGTTGTTGTTGTAGTCTGTAGACAAAAGAGAAGAGGTGAGTGAATTGTCTACATCTGCAACCAAGTTTGAAGAATCAACAAGGTGAGAGACACTTACTGTTGTTATTATTATTGTTGTTGTCGTTCCCGTCTTCAGCAGCTTGCTTGCAAGAGGTACACTCAGAGGCCTTGATGATAGGAGTAGAAGCATAAGGCAAGCTAGCACCGTAGTTGAAGGCTTCGAAAACACCAGATCCAGCCTTGTTCGTGCAGCCAGCATCAGTAAAGACGGCCAAGTTGATGGAGACGCCATCACTGGCGCAAACAGGTCCAGTCCAGTATTGAGCAGACATGTCAACACCGTTGTAGTTGTAATTGTTGTTGTAGTTGTTGTTATTATTGTTGTTGTTGTTGGCTCCCTCCAACTCTGTAGGAAATGAAAAATACAAAGGAAAGGTTAGCAATCGGCATTGGTTTTCGGACACCAGAGTTCCGAGGATAGACAGACGTACCAGCACACTCCAAGTATCGTTGAAGCTCAAACTCCTCCTCGTCTTCGTACTTGACACACTCGCTCATGCCGTTGTTTTCGTAGCAAGCAGACTCGCAGGCCTCGTCATCGTTGGCGTTCTCGCAGTAGCAGTTCTCACGGACCTCCTCGCAAGCACGTTCTTGCTCCTCCATCTTGGCCTCGGTGTAAGCGTCAACAAACTCGTTCAACGTAGCAACGTACTGGGCAGATCCAGATCCACAGCTGGAGCAGCTGACAGACTCGGAACAGAGGGCGAACTTGACCAAGTTTTGCTTGTACAAAAGGCCTTCCTCTTCCTCCCTTTCCTCAGCGTTGAATTGAAGCAAGGAGGTGCAACCAAGGTACTTGATCTTGTACCCAGTCATCCAAGTCATATCTCCATCTTGCTCCAAAGCACGAGCCTTGCTCATCAACTTCTGGCCAGCAGAAGATTCAACAGAGATGTCTCCGTTGGGAGTGAATGCGGCAGCAGAGGCCAAAAGGGTAGCAACAACAGCGGACTTGAACATGTTGGCAGACACTACAACAAAGTGGAGTTTTTTATGAAGTCGTTGTGTCGCCCAACAAGCAGGTGTTGTCACACACACAAGGCGGGCGCTCCGGCCAATGCAGGCTCCGATCTTTTTCGATACTACCAGACCTGTACCTACGTACCTGCAGCACTCAGGTACGTGGTATCCAATCGCCAGAGGGACGACGATATCAACGTTCGAACGAGGTGAAGAACATGTTTACCTACGGGCCCGTTATTCGAACATATCGCCAGAATCCTTTCCTCTCCATACTGCAAGTACCATACCACGTGGCCCAATGACTCCTTACTTAAAACATGCCTTATCGAATTTACTAGTTGAATTAAATTCATAACCGTCATTTAACTGCTACAATTCCTTGTGGCCGTTGGACCCGTCTTTCCGTCGCATCCCCATTTCTTGGTCCATCGATTCGACTCCACCCAGGACCCAACAAGACAGTCGATAGTCGACCGTCACCAACTTCCAAAATGAGGTAGTAGGATACTACCTCCCTCTAATAATGTTCCAGACTCTTTCTTCCCTCCGAGTATCTAGTGAATATGTCCAAAATGTTTCTCAAGTGAAACTTGTGACGCGTATCTTGCTGTTTCGTGTTCTCTGTTTGCTGGCAATGGCTACTTTTTGCCGCTTCATACCAGATCACAATCCTGGGGATGATGTCCCTCGGTTTCCTCTCCGACTGGACAGTAAGGACGGTTGTTTTTGTCAAGCAGGACACGCCTGTCAGTGGGGTTTGGAACAGAGTGATGTCCCGCCCTCCAATTCTTCTTGTTCCTCTACCAGGATGCAAAATTCCGCTCATCTATCAACTGCCATTTGGAAGTTCTTGTCGGATCCCCTGACCAAGTGGGATGCCGCCAGGCTACTGCACTTGGCTGTCAATCCTACACTACGGGATCCACCCGTCCCTTGTCTCTCCTCGGCCAGTGATATCGACTCTCTTCCAGAGTTTTGTGATTTTACACCTTCGGAACAGGCCCATGCCTTTTTCCCACTCTTCCCCATTTTGGTTCGATACCTGGCCCAGGCCATGACGGGGTTGCTACCCTCTATCCTTTTGCCTCCTACCTTTGAAGCATCTGCTGCATGGGCAGGATGGTGTTTGAACACGTGTTGTGTAGTGGTGGCTGCACTCTCCTTGCGTACTTTGACTATTTCCAAACTGCAACCTTTGATGGTTGACCAGGATGCCATTTTTCTGGCGAATGCAGTGGTTTGGGTATATGCTGTATGGAATCCGGCGATGGTATTCTTCTTGACCAACTATACTGAAGCTCTATTTAGCGCTCTTTGCTTCACGGGATATGCGCTCTTTGCTCGAGGGTTTTGGATCCTGGGGGTCGCATGTTGGATGTTGGCGTCGTGCACTCGATCCAATGGAAGCATACAGGTTGCTTGGTTGTTCCTACAAGTGATTGCAACTATATGCTTCTATGTTACCTCTCGGCAGCGACTGAAAAGGGAGTCATTCCTTCGGATGATGGCTTTTGTATGTTTTCTCTTGGTTGCTGCTGTGCTGGTTGTGCTACCTGTTTGGTTGCATGATTGGCAGGGGTACTCGAGGCACTGTCAAAACGCCCTGGTAGAGTCACTACCTGAGTGGTGTCCAGCCCCAAAACACTCTTGGATGTTCTCTCTCTACGGTTGGACCCAACGTCGTCATTGGAATGTCGGCCCCTTTTACTACTACGAATTGAAGCAAATTCCCAATTTCTTGTTAGCCTCTCCGATCCTCATTCTGAGTATCTGTGGAGTTGTCCACTGGATACGGTGCAGTCTGATACATGATTATGGAAAGGGGAAATTGCCACAGTTGGTACATTTGTTCTGGGGATGGCCCCTTCAAGCTCTTTCCGATTCTGTGCATGTCCCTTTGCCCAACAACGATTATGCGGAAGCACACCCAGGGTTCGAGAACAGAGATGCAAGTCTCCCCTACAAGTGGTTGGTCCAAAATCCATTTATGTTGAGCGATTATGCTGTCTTGGCTCTCCTTGTCCTTATTGCTTTGGTCATGGCTCATATTCAGATTTCGACCAGGTTATTGTGTTCATCATCCCCAGCGTTGATGTGGTTTCTGACATATTGCCATGTGCAGACCGGGAACAAACATTTACGGGATTTTGTGGGATTGTATACAGTTCTCTACATACTATTGGGCATGGCCCTTCATGTCAACTTTTTGCCTTGGACATGAGCAGAGCACATTGTTTCTCGACTATTGCATTAGTATTGATATGCTGGCGGTGGAGGAGCTGACCCTGATGGGGGAGGAGGTGGTGGCGGCTGCGAAGAAGGTTGCCCTGGATAGGAAGGTGGAGCGGAACGGTTTCCATGAAATCGTGGGGGGACTCCACTGACAGGATATCGTTGCATATTTGTAGGAGCTTGGCTGTAGAAGCCAGGAAGTGTTGGTGTCACCTGTGGCGTTGGAGCAGCAGGAGCTTGATGGAATCCCGCTGGAAGGGGATTAGGGCCAGTTGAGTGAGTCGGAGCGGACCTGGAGAGTGCACTTTGATGTGTAGTTTGGTGGGTACCGATTGCCTTGTTACCCCCACGACCTCGTTTACTCTTGGCTTGGCGTTCCTCCTCGTCGTCACTATAGTCGATGTCGTTGGCGTTTGTGATCTCCTCGTCATAAAGGTTAGAGGCGTCACACCCCTTTCCCGATATCTGTATGACCCTACCAGTATCAATCCGCTTGGCTTCATCGCGAACAAAATAAACCGTCAATGGTTCGCCTTGATGCTGGAGCAACATTTCAGAATACTTGCCATGAGGTGCCCAAGGATCACTATCCATGGATTGCAGAGATTCAATTTGAGAAGTATTGTTAGGCAAACTTGTTGTATCATTTTGAGTAGAGACCGTTTCCGGAGGACCCTTTAACGATGCCTCCTTCCCGGTTCCGTTTGGACTCTGTTCCCCAATAGGGTGTTCCGTTGCCTGGTCGACTTCATGTTTCCCGTCTTCGGTCTGTTTATCCGCACTAGGTGCCGAGTTGGATGGAGTCCAGGTTGGTAAACGAATGGTGTAGAGGGGTTGTGAGACTGGTCCAAATACTTCGAAAACGCGTCCGAGTGGTACAAGTTGATTGGGTGGCTGTGGTGCCAAATCGGCCAAAACAGGTGGTCGGAATAGCAACAAGCTTCCTTCATCAAGTGGAGCAGAGTCAGTAGCTTGATTGGGGATATCATTTCCATGTGGATTGCTAGCAGATGACTCTACTACGACAGTACGGTCCATTGCCATGTAGTGTTTGATGTGACCGGCCACTTGCAAGCGGCTGGAATTCCACGGCAGGGTGACGGGAACTTGCGACGATGACGTCTCGATATTCAATTGAACATGCATATGTTGTTCTAGCTCTTGAATAGGGATCTTGTAAGCATCAAGTTCATGTTCTGTTTTTGGTGGTCTAGCACCTGACCGCCCCCCATTGTCTTCTTCATCCGAGGCAGCATCCTCCATTTTGGCAAGCGCCTGTTCCCAGTCCAAGTCAGATTCTTGTGAAGCATCATCATCACTATCCTCATTATCAGCATTTGCTGTATTCTGTTCATTTTCCATTTTATCACCTTCTTCTTTATCATCGTCCGATTCAGACTCAATATCGATATCATCGTCGTTGGATTCGTCCAATGTATTTGTTGGCTCAGTGGGTTGAATTGGAAGGGGGAGTCCAACCATGGCAAAGGTTGCTGCATGTTCCAAATCATCGACCTCTTGGTCTTCATCGTCTACCCATTCGGATGGCCTCTTGTTTCGTTGTTGCCGTTGGTGCTTCATCTTTCACAGAAGTTCGATTGTGGAGCAAGTCCAACGAAAAATGTCCCTCGGTGAATGAGAATGGGTGGCTTCTAAGGGTAACAAAGCGAGTCACGGGTGACTGCGTCATCAGATTTCAAACTCATGAATAGTACTTGTAGTACTTGTATAGGCGTTTTGTGGTGTAGCTCTTTGGATCGCGGATCTTTTTCCAGTGCAATAAGATCCACAACTAATATCAGGTTGAGACATTTCTCACATCAGAGTCCTCAATTGCTAGGGGATCTCTAGTAGTATATCTTACCATCTTGCTCAGCAGTCTCGTGTGTTCCTCTTCCAGGAGAATGGTAGAACCCTGTCATGCCGCAGGAACGATTTCGACTGAAATTCCCACTTTTACTGGCGCTTGCTGCCTGTGGCAATTTGGCGGGATTGATGTCTTCGATGCTTCTCTGACTGTTAGGTCCTTGCGATCACGTTAACATATTTGCCTCTCCCTGCAATTTCAACTACTTCTCGAAGACCTGGAACTCTGATGAACTAGTCTTTTCTATAACGTAGCTTTGACCTTTGATACCCATCAATCTTCGTCACTCACTCCTCCCTATTGAAACGAGTAGTACACCACCGGGGAGGCACCACCAGTAGAGGAAAACGAATTCATGCTTGTTGTATCTGCCAAGAACCTTCCGACCCTACTCGTAGGTTGCGGAAAAAGCTATGATGTCAGGACAAATAGGTTATTGGTAGCTCACATATTATACCTCTGTGGTACTGCCATGATGACGCTGGGCTCACTTTTTGAGAGTGCCCGAGCCCAAATTACATTAGTCCTTTTGGTCAATTTGGAATTTCTCTTGATATCTCTCCACACTCGGTAGGGCACCTCTCCGATTTCTTTGTGTTCGTATCCAGAGAAGCGTGTCAACCCCTTTTGATTTTGTTGACACAAAGAAGCAAGACGAGCTGTTGACATGTATGCTCCAACTGAAAACAGCGGACTCCTCAATGGAGGAGTCACTCAAACTCAAAGCAGGAACACTGGCAACGGAGGATGGGCTGCCCGCAGCTTTCTGGCTTTTGTTGGATTCGTCGTGGTCATGGCCATTGTGTCTGGGCCAAATGACACTCCCTCCAACATGAGAGGACATTCATCCCTTGAATCTAACGATCCTTCTGGTTTTGATGAACGTTACCATGCTTGGGAGACGTCCATGTACAGCAGAACCATGTTGGTTGACTTGGAGGGAATGTCCCCCGAAAAGAAGCTCGAGAAACTCCAGAAGAAGGAGTTGAAAAAGGAAAAGAAGGCCCAGAAGAAGGCTGAGAAAGAGAAAAAGAAGGAAGAAAAGAAGGCACTCAAGGCTAATGCCACGGAAGAGCTTGTCTACTTGAACACTTCTACAGCAACCAAGTTTTTCCTTGCCACCAAGCCAACCCTGACTCAGCATTTCTATTACTACCAACAGGGATGGGAGGCACAGATCAATCAAGCCTACTGCGCCGTAGCCTCTACAATGGCGGCCTTGAACTCGTTGCGAGGCAAGATCACCCTCCCCCAAGACCCCGTGTATTCCCCATACCCTTGGGCAACCCAAAAGGCTTTGATGAAGAATCAATGCGTGAAGGATACCATCTATGATATTGATACAACTGACAATGAGTTCTGGGGACTTGGCCTGGATATGGCGGCAGACTTTATCAACTGCTTCTTGAGTGACCAAGGCTTCAACGCCACTGCGTACCATATCAATCCAGTGAATGATACGGCTGGAGAGATCCGCAGCATTTTCCTTGGTGCTTTGGGTGATGCTGATACCCGAATCCTTATCAACTATGATCGAGGCGCCCTCGGCCAGGGCCCCTTGGGGCATGGGCACTTCAGTCCCATTGGAGCCTACAGCTTCCCCAACGATTCTTTCTTGGTCATGGACGTAGCCAAGTACAAGTACCCAGCCGCTTGGGTGCCCTCCTCTATGCTTCTAGATGCCATGGGAAGTATCGATACTTGTGCTGTCAGTGACTACAGTCAACCACTGAACTTCTCTGATCCAGATTTGTCCGATGAGATGGGATGTCAACCAGCTTTCCGTGGATACATTCTCATCCAGAATGTTACCTTGAGTGGTACCATGTAGCTAGTTTGACGGTTGTGTTCCTTCTCTCGGACTTGCTCGCACAAAATTGATAGTGAATACATGATTATCTTTACTAGATGCATAGACCGGGTTTACTACTCTTACTACGACTTTACAAGAGCATATCATCATCTACTAAACCTATCATCTGTAGATGTGGATATCGCTCTGAAAGATTCGCAAAAAGTATCTTTTCGAGTCCGTTGTGTCAAAAAATGAAAAATTATCTTGTTGCAATTTCCCACAGAATGCAAAAATCGAAAACTATATCTTTCCCTATGGACGCAGAAAGCCAAAGACGAGCTTCCTACTGTTTAATATGTATGGACCGACCGAAGATAGCGGTCTCCTCAACAGAGGAGTGTCTCGACTTCCAAGGAAGAACCCTCGTACTAGTGAAAGTTGGGTTGCCCGTAGTTTTCTGGTCTTTGTTGGAGTCGTCGTCGTGGCCATTTTCTCTGCACCGAATGGAAATCCTTCCAACGTGAGAGGACAATCATCGATTGATCCGAACTCCCCTGCGAGTTTTGACGAACGATACCATGCTTGGGAGGCGTCTATGTACCGTAGAACGCTGGAGGTTGACCTGGAGGGATCGTCACCTGGAACGAAGCTAGAGCAGCTTGAGAGCAAGAAATTGGAAGAGGAGCAGAAAGAGGACACAATCGACGAAAAGGAAAATGAAAAGGGAATCAAAGCCAACATCACCCAAGACCTCGTCTACCTGAATTCTTCTACAGCAACCAAGTTTTTCCTTGCCACCAAGCCAACCCTGACTCAGCATTTCTATTACTACCAACAGGGATGGGAGGCACAGATCAATCAAGCCTACTGCGCCGTAGCCTCTACAATGGCGGCCTTGAACTCGTTGCGAGGCAAGATCACCCTCCCCCAAGACCCCGTGTATTCCCCATACCCTTGGGCAACCCAAAAGGCTTTGATGAAGAATCAATGCGTGAAGGATACCATCTATGATATTGATACAACTGACAATGAGTTCTGGGGACTTGGCCTGGATATGGCGGCAGACTTTATCAACTGCTTCTTGAGTGACCAAGGCTTCAACGCCACTGCGTACCATATCAATCCAGTGAATGATACGGCTGGAGAGATCCGCAGCATTTTCCTTGGTGCTTTGGGTGATGCTGATACCCGAATCCTTATCAACTATGATCGAGGCGCCCTCGGCCAGGGCCCCTTGGGGCATGGACACTTCAGTCCCATTGGAGCCTACAGTTTCCATAAGGATTCTTTCTTGGTCATGGACGTAGCTAAGTACAAGTACCCAGCTGTTTGGGTGCCTACCTCCACACTCATGCACGGCATTGGAAGTATCGACGCTTGTGCCATCTCTGAATCTTCACAAGGCGAGATGAGATGCCAGCCTGCCTATCGCGGATACATTCTCATCCAGAATAGGACCAAGTAGTTTTCGCTAGTTGTCAAACCAACTAGTACCTTCGGAAACTGTTAGTTTGCATACTAGGATTAGTGGTAGTACACGAACATCCAATAGGGCAGGAACACGTCTACAGGACGTAGGTCCAGTGTTACAATGAATGGAATAGACGAGCGAGAGTGTCTTGTGATCCTCCTTGTGGATGTGGTGGGAAGGCAATTGCAAGTTTTCAATATTCTTGGCAGTAGTGCTAAGTAGAGGTACGTACATGAAGAGCCTGGGAGATTGGATGCTATCATCATTAGTATCTAAATCTGATCAAGGCAGCCATAGTATAACGATGAGACATCAAGAAAAAGACTCTACATAATATTCGCGGCCAAAAACTAGAAACAGTAGAATGAGCACTGGATACAATGTTCATTACTACCGGTAGCTNATAATATTCGCGGCCAAAAACTAGAAACAGTAGAATGAGCACTGGATGCAATGTTCATTACTACCGGTAGCTAGTAACGTAGTCCTGCTAGTATGCAGGTGCATAATGTACATCGCTGCAAACCTGCTCCCATCGGTTTCGAACTACAGGTAACAAGAGGAAGGGATTGAAGATGAAGTTGTGGCATGCCGGTTGTTGTTGTTGCACCACGCAGAAAAGAGGCGGGAAAAACGTAGGTGCGACAGTCCGAAGACGCCGGCCGAACGTAGGTAGGATGCAGGATTCGCCGTTGAAGGAGAAGAAATCCGGACGAGTGACAGGGAAGTCCGTCCATATCCTTGAAATGGATGAGAAAAGATACGAAGCCCCTGGCGACGTGGACGACGCAAGGAAAGGCCGTGGGCGTTCTAGGCGTCTTTGGAGGATTCCCTCGCCAGAACCCAAAAGTTTGAAATTCCACAATGTTGCGACGGGTTGTCTTTTCCATTGTGGCACTCACCTTGTCCATAGACCAAACCCACGTCTCTGCGTTTGCGCTCGCCCCCTTGCCCTCTTCTCCTCTCGGCACCCTCGTCCCCAACAGCTCTCTCCAAGCCAGTGTAGCTACCGTTCCTCCTACCCCAACTGCTTCCGCTAGTGTCATGCCTCCCAGTGCCGACGTCCGTGGCGGTAGCGACAAGCCACAAGAGCCCAAGCCAATGAAGCGAGTCCGCATCACTGCTTTGGACGGAATCCGTTTCCTCTTGGCCAGTCACATTGTCCTTGGACACTTTTTGCGATTTGCCAACCCCAGCACCTTTCTGCTCAAGTTCTTTTCCCAAGTCAACGTCACTGTCGGAGCCTTTTTTGCCTTGTCTGGATATGTCACTGCCTACACTAGCACTGAAGTTGCGCAACGCAAGGTGTCTCCCAAATTGACCGGCACTCCTGCCCAAAAGTGGTGGTTGAGCAAGGTCATGGCTTACTACCCCATGCACTGGTTGGTCTGCACCTTGTTTGCTCCCATGTTCTTGTACTCGGACTTCAAGTACGTCGGATCTGTCCAAGCCGGAGTCAACGCTCTTTTGTCCTACACCTTGACCCAGGCCTGGATGCCCATGCACGCTGAGGTCTGGAACGCCCCCACTTGGTTCTTGTCCAGTATGGCCTTCAGCACTGCCCTCTTGCCTTTCTGCTTGCCCAAGATTGCCGAGATGGACAAGAAGGGACTCCGACGCACTGGATTCTGGTTGTTCCTCATCAAGCTTCTCCCCATTTTGGGATACTGCCACGACACCAACTCCTGGGGAGTTGTTGAGGGTATGACTGCCCCCAAGCACATGCCAAACTTGGCCGCCTTCAACGCCCAGCGATTCCACCCCGTCTTCAATGTGGCTGAGATATTGATGGGAGTTGTCGCCTGCCGTTTGGCCATGTTGGACAAGATGGAAGACAAGGAGAACAACAAGCCCATCAAGACCAACGCTCTTTCCACCCTTGTTCCCTTGCTTGGCTTGATTGCCGGTTTGGTCCTTCGATCTGGATTTGTCCCTGACTTCTCCGACCTCCTTTTCCGAAGTGTCTTCTTCGTCCCTCTTTTCCTCAAGTTCGTCATGGGAGCCCACCGTAACGCCGTGGATGGAACCAACGACCCTGTCGCCAACTTCTTGTCCAGCAAGATGTTGGTCTGGTTGGGAGGACTTTCCTTCCCCATCTTTGTCGTCCACGGACCCATCGGACAAGTCTTCTTCAAGAAGGCCATTGCTACCAAGATTTTCGGAAAGGTCCTTAAGGGTCCTACTGCCTTTGCTGGATTTGTAGGGACTGTCTTCATCTCTGCTGTTCTCGTGCAAAACTTGTTCCTTCAAAACAAGTCGGTTGGCGAGTGGTCCAAGAAGAGAGTGGACCAATTTGCTGCATGGTTCTAAATCGCTACATCATACCAAACAAAAAACTACCCTCTCGTACCCACACAGTATTGATACACATGTAGGGTAGTTAACGGAATTTATTTTAGTCTATACATCGTGCACGCAACATTCTTGTTTCATTCGTTCGTTGGTAGCATTTTTCCCGCTACCAAAGATTTTTCTCGTTGCGCGCCCATCACCCATCCTCTCATTCAAGAAAGTGCAGCAAGTCACTGCTGGACCTGCTCGACTGATGAATACCGGTTAGTGGCCAGACTTACTATCCCAACCAGTTTCCAGAACAGGCGGAAGAAGAACAACCACAAGCCACACAAGCATTTTCTGTCGGAGTTGTTGATCACAACAGGCACTTCAACATGACAGACCTTACCTCCCCGAACAATCATCAAACTCCAAGCTCTGAAGGTTTGAGTGACTCCAACACTCTCCTTGCACCACTTGTGTCCGATGTGGAGAGCAATTCGATTACCCAAACGCCGTCTTCCTACCAAAAAGACAACAACGAGAGTAGCGAAGCACATCCACCGTCTCGTAGCAGCGTGCAGGGACGTTTGTTACTGTTGGCAGTTGCCTTTTTGTTTGGTTCTCTCAACGTGACGCTTCGTCTCATTTACCAACAAGATGGTCCCCCTTCGGCGTCGGCCTTGAGTTCTTCGCGGCAATGGCTTTCGGTGCTGTTTTACATTCCAATCATTGCCAACTATAAACCCGAACCAAGAAACGCAACTCCTGTAACTTCTACGGAATCCACTCAGGAATCTTCTCGTTCCTTGTGGTCCATTGCTTCCGAGCTCGCTCTGTACAACTTTTTGGCGCAGGGTCTCTTGACGATTGGATTGCTCTCTACTCCAAGTGCCCGTGCTTCCTTCTTTTTCCAAAGCACAGTGATCATGACTCCGGTTTTGTCGGCTTGCGTTGGCCACACGGTTCGTGGCCGCATTTGGTTCAGTTGTGCCGTGGCACTCGTGGGTTTGGTTTGCCTCTCGGATAAAGGAGGACTCTCCATGAGCTTTTCACTCGGTGACCTCCTCTGTCTGACAGGTGCTTTTTGCTGGAGTTTGTACATTTTCCGGATTTCCATCATTGGTGCTTCGGTAGATGAAATCCATCTACAAAGTGCCAAGACTCTTGTCATTGCCGTTCTCTACTCGTGTTGGTTTGGTGTTGCACAAGCTCTCAGTGGTGTCTCCCTATGGGAAGGTGTTGGTTCGGTCAAAACGTGGTTGTGGATTGCCTACTCAGCTTTTGGGCCTGGTATCGTGGCGGACGTCCTACAACAATGGGGACAGTCGACGGTTACGGCTGCCGAAGCCAATGTGATTCTCTCTTTGGAGCCTGTCTTTACGGCGTTATTGGCTTTCTTCCTTATCGGAGAGGCTACAACGGTCAGCGAGAGCATTGGTGGGGCCTTGATTGTTTCAGCTTCTTTAATATCATCTACTAGCTAAATAAGAAAAACAAGCATCATTTGCGTGCTGGTGAACCTAGATCACGCAATGTGCTGTCCCTCGATCGTGCAGGGATCAACGTCCTATACATGCAATGACTGCCCCCAAGATCAACAAAACGCCACCCATGGCCTCGGAGCCTGATAGCACTTCCCCCAAGACAAGTCTTCCCAAAACGGCAGTCAAAATGGGCTCTGTACATAAGATTAAACTGGACTCGGTAGCATTCAAATACGATTGTCCCTTTTGCTGGAACAAGTCTGCCAGCATTCCCGGTCCCAGCGCACTATACATCAGCAAGGCATACATTCCCCATTGATGCTCCATCGGTCTGGAACTCTGATGCGATTGGACATTAGAGGCAATGCACCAGATAGAATACAAACCAGCCGAGAACATTGTCTTGGTTCCTTGCAGTGACACCGAGTTGTACTTTGGCGCGAACTTGGATATGCGAATGAGATATATGGACCAACACAATGCTCCGAGAAGTATTTGTAAATCCCCAAGTTTCACTAGGTTCCTAGGAAAGGGTTTAGGTTGTGCTTCGGGTGGTTCTTGATTCGGAGGACGTGTGGCTAACATTACCACCAGGCCTAGGACTGAACTTAGGCTCCCCAAGCCATCTGTAACCAGAAGAGATTCACCCCCACACGCTGATAGAATGGGGACCATGACAACTGTTGTTTGGACGAGGAAGGACGCCCTAGCACTTGGGGTCGTTTCGAGTCCATAGTTGAATAGTGCTTGCGTGGAAACATTCCAGAGGGCCAATTCACCAGCCACAAACCAAAGGGGACTTTTGTTGTTGACACGTCTCGAGATGTTTTCTTCGGAAGTGTATGATAGCGTTGGTGGAATCTCCTGTTGCTGATGCCACCTCGAGAAAAGTACCAGAGGAATATAGAACAGTAGTGAGAACCAACCTCGAACTGCACTGACAGTGGCTGGTGTGGGTGGGTCTGAAAGACGGTAGAGGTATCGCATACATATATTTTGTGTACTAAACAACAAGGTAACAAGTGAGAGGCACACTGGACCTTTCCAGGACCTCAGTACCGTCGCTGATTCCGAAGAGGATTCTTCTGCTTCCGACCGAGGTTCTTCGTCCAAGTAGTTGGCAAGACCTTGCTCTAGCAACGGCTCATTCAAACTCCGCATTAACGACTCTCCCGAGTGCATGTTATGAATAGTTTCTTCATTTCCATCTTTCATGGTCCTGCTGTTGTAGAAACATGAAATTCTGGTGGACACTATTCCCAACGGAGACGTCAAGGGGTGTTCTGACAAAAGGAAATTGATTTCTTTTTCGTTCCCGAGCAAGAAAAGTGAAGGGGGAATAACTCGATTCGTTCGACCACTCTTGTTGTGTAACGATCAACTCGACCACATCCTAATTTGATGTGTGGCTGCCCCTGGCCCGCATCATCGCGAAGATTCCGACAACGATCAGGTGCATCCTGATGACAACTATCTCACTCACCAGAGACTGTGCAAACGTTACAAAATGAGCAATTCTGACGACAATACCCCCACAACTCCCGCTTCTTCTTCAGGAAAGTGTCCTGTTGACCACAAGTCAGGAGCTACTTCCCTTTGGAAGGTTCTGGGAATCAATGGCTCCCAACAACCTTTGACTCCCGAGGATGAAGAACTTCGCCGCAAAAATCTACCAGCTTCTCTTGAGGAGGCAGCCAAGCACGCTCAGACTCCCCACGCTGAGCAAAGACTTCCACTTTCGACTCATCGAGCCCAGTCAAACATTCCTCGGGGAGAAGGCGAGGAAAATCCATTTCACCAAACCGGATTGGGAGCCTCGAATTGGGTTTACCCTTCGGAGCAGCAGGTGTTCAATGCCATGAAGCGCAAAGGATGGCAAGGTGTCGAAGAAGAGTCCATTCCATCCTTTCTTCAAGTTCACAACTCTGTCAATGAGCGGAGTTGGCGACAACTCTGTGAATGGGAAGGAGATCGAGATGTCAAATTGGTCCGTTTCGAAGGACGACCTAACGATTGGTCACCGAAGGCATGGGTCTGGGCCAATCTCTTTTTTCAAGACAAACCCTTTGATCGCCATGACTGGTATGTGGACAATGGCGTAGACGACAACAAAAGATACGTGCTGGATTTTTACATGCACGAAGATCGTCGATCTGGATTGCCACACGTGGAGATCGACGTTCGTCCAGCTTTGGATACCCCTCAAGCTGCTATTGACCGAGCCCAGCGGCTTGCCATGGAATTATTTCCCGGAATTACCAAGGAGCTACAAAAGTGGAACCAATCTAAGTAGACAAGTGTTTCTAAATTGTGAAGATTCTCAAGTCATTGATTCTGTAGGGCGTAGTGTTGCTATGATAGAAACTCAGATTTGATATGCTGCTAACTGGAGTCTCCATTCAAAGATATCCCATTCTGTTGTTGTCATCATTCTGCTTGTACTAGTAACTCGCACTTTGCAAGGGCGTCCTGATGTTCACTGGGTCACCTTCTGCATCTATACTTGAGTCGTGCAATTGGACGGCAGACGGCATGCAGACCACCATCGGGTCAGTACATATCACATGTGACAGACCACCTTATATGATTCGTGTCATAGGGAGGAGGGAAAAACCACGATCCACTATTATTTTTGTTGTCGGAAGCACAAACTACGAGTACTTGATCAAATCCTCTTTCCTTGGTTAGCACATTGCCTCACTGGTTGGCTGCCTTTTTTGCGCTCTTGTTGCCGATACAGGAGGAATCACTGCAAATACCTGGACTTATTCCTCTTCCATGTTGCCGCTTCACCAAGACTTCTCTCGTGGTCAAATCAACACACACAACGATGCTGACTTTTGGCAATATGCTTGGGCATGGGGTTCTTCGAATTCAATCGATCGGAGTGTGGGAGGTACCAATAGTCATTCATCGTGGAATTGTACGCATTGCTCTTACAAAAACGGGGACATTGGAAATGATAAGTGTGCGATGTGTGGGAGATCGCAGCATTCAATGTCATACGTTGAATGCCCCGTGAGTACTGACGACAAGACTGGGATATCACACGACAGAGTTCATGGGAGCCTCATCATCAAGAATCGGAATATTGAAACAACGTTTGTTTCTATCAATTCACATGTTCCTGGGCGACACTTGCGATCTCCGTCTCCGGGTGCATCCCCTCTCTCGAGACCCCAACTAGCTGGGCATCGTACCATTGAACACCCCCCTGCTTCCCCTTCGATCATGTGCACTGATATCAGCGGTACATCATCGTCGTACAATAGCGATGAAACCGTTCGAATGGATAATCGTAAAATGCGTCAACCGTTTCCGCACGAATTGAAGAGCCTTGATTTGGAACATGCCGATGTTATGTTCGGTACTCCTACTCCTGAAGGAGGCAGAGATCAGGCAACAGGCGACATTCCAATTCTTCCGCCTCGAAGCCAGCACCGCGACAGGGAACAGGCTAGTTTTTCGACTCCACACCTATACTTTCAAGTTATGCGTGGCCTCGCTCACAATGCCGACACTAGTAGTTTTTCAGTTCCGAGTCACCGAGACACTCCCGAGTCTCAACCAAATTCAGCACAACACCTGCCCATCGCACACTGTGAACTAATACAGGTTTCAAATGACTTCGAAGGCGATTTCATACTACCACCGGATGATAATGTCGTGGATGAAATACCAATAGATTATGACTACTGCATTGACGACCCCACTGATGCGTTGTGGTACTTCCCCAATGAAAGGAAGTTGTGTTGGTGCACTATCTTAACCGGAGCAGCAGCCATTCTCCCGCTACTCATCATGGCTGCTTGTGTCATCGGGCTCTTGGAAGCTTTCTAGAACGGGAAAAGGCCCCCACATGGACCAACATTGCAATTAATGTACATTACTAGAAATAGATTCTTGTGTAAGTGGTGCTCGGGATAAACACTTCATGTGAAACCATTAGAACCTCTGCATTGTCATTCCCTTGCGGACGCGGTTGCTCTCCGACGAAGAGCCTGAAGATATCAAATTCGCGGCGCTTTCAAAGACACTAGCGATGTTTTCCCGATTGGCTGCCAGATAGTGCGAGTGACGGCTTCGCGTGGCCAAGCACAAACTTTGACAGTGATCTGAGAAGTTTTCATCCTCAACCTCGATTCCGATTGCAATTACATTGAATGACGCTGTTCGTTTGCTGCTCACTTTCCTTATTTGCTCTTGCATGTTCACGTAAGTATTTTCATCCCACGTTGAACCATCAGTGATGAAAATGAGAAACACATCGCTGGTGCGTGATCTTGAAGGACTTGCAACCATCTTCAGCGCCGTAGGCAACGACGGTGATGCGGTGGAATGCGATAGTCTGCTGAGCGCTGTTTCTAAACCTTCCTTTTGTTCAATATCAATCTTCTCTTTTGGAGCAAGGTGCACAAAAACATTGCTATCGGGGGAAGAGCTTAGGGACACAATCCCAACGGAATCTTTGGCATTGCATTGCTCTTCGTACAGACTGATAGTCTCGGTATACACTTGGCTCAATAATTCGGCATCTTGTTTGTTGCCTAGTTCCACGCAAAACACAAAGCATCGTTCAATGTCTAGCGCCGTTCGGTTCCCAGCTCTCCTCATACGCCTGAACTCGAGGCTCGTCCTTAGTTTTGCTTCTTTTGTCCAAGATGAGTTGGGTTCTTTCATATACCTCAGCAGTGTATCCGCTGCCGTAACAAAGGAAGGCCCGATAAGAAACTCGTCCTCCACCAACATTCTCATCGAAAGTTGGGTTGCTTCTTCTAGTCTGCCCGAAACTAGCTCCAATTCAACAACGGCACCTTCTAACTGCTGCAGCCTGCCAACTCTGGTCACGTCTCTAAAGAGAGGGGCATTTGCTTGATCCCATGCTGCTTGAAGCATCAAGTCTGCCTGTTCCACAATCTCATTAACATCCCAAATTTGCCAAACAGTTGAATCCAAACTGAAGAGGAAAGACAGCGCATGGATGCGGCGGATCCAACGTTCAAATACCACATCGGATTGTTTGAACATCAGCTTTTCATGGAGAAGATACTCTTGAACACCACGGCAGTATTCGCGACAACGAAGAATGTCCGCATATGCTTTCTCTTTCGCCCCTTCCGGGCAACATGAGTCGTCCAGTGAATGTAATAAACACATCGCGCGATTGAAATGACGGTCTCCCAATTGTTGCGCGTATGTTGCCTTCTTAGCATCAGTGTCACCTTCTGCAAATTCCTTCGTACCAATCTCGATAGCCTCGTCAAATTTTGAGATAGCCTCGTGGACACAACACGCCCCACCCTCGACAAACAAACAACTGTTTTTCTCTCTTTTCTGAACAGACAAGGCAAGCAACGTGTTTCCAATGTTGTTGCATGCAATAGCCACTGCCTTCTCGTCACCAATTTTCCGGAAGAGCTTCAACGCGTCTTGTGCAATATAATGAGCACGCGCATAGTCACCAAGAAAAAAGGAAGAGTTGGACATCCTTACAATCTTGTACAACTTTGAAAACGAGGAGTAAACCTTTGTGGCTTCTCTTGATCCTCCTTTCAGAGGAGGCATATCATATTCTATTCTTCCTGAATTGACGCGTTGAACAACCTGTAGCAGCACAAGCATTGGCTTGGTAACAGCGACGGATATCTGCGAAACCAAACTGTGTTAGCTGTTTCAGACCAAACATTGCAATCATGGAGGTGCCGCATTAGACGTACCTTCGCTGTCACAAAAATGCAAACAATTGTGATCGCGGCAACTGAGGCAATGAATTCCAGAACAGTTTTGCGAAGAATTGCGTCAATGTCCCTCTCTATCCCAGTCAATGGTTCGGACAGAGTGGATTCATATTTGGCAATTCCAATTGAGTAGGCCAGAATGCTGGACGCTTCGGCTCCTCGACTGAAATCGTTGGGCTGGACAGGCTTCAGGACTCTGGCATACACCGGTGCGAAAGCCAATGCTACTTTTAGCTCCTGCCCGTTCGACATCGTGCGAGTGAAATAGCTCACCCCAGAATGCCCCTCCTTCATGGTTTCAGTAATATTCTCGAAAACCAAACGGTTCTTGGAGCCCTCTGTGTCAAAAGGTAAAACAACATCACCAATAGGCAGAGGAGTGTCAAAAAATGAATGATCTGGTCCCACGGTTGCATCATTTCCTTCAACCGGAGATACTACAAAGTAGAAATCACAGTCGACACTCTCCAGCTTGTCCAAGAAATTGGTAGGAGTGAAGTCAACACCAGCCGTGCCAACATACTCGTTGGTCACGGGATCGACTATGGCTGACGATGCAGTAGTCCCAACTCGAGCGCTGTTTGCGTAGGCGTACGGAGACGAGAGCGTGGTGTGTATGTCCAGGAATTGGGCTGAATTTTTCGTTTCTGCGTACCATTCACGGCACCTTGGGTCGTACCCATACTTCCCCACCGGGCATAACTCTGGGTTTATTATGTATGCTTCATTTCCCTCAGTAGATTTGAATTGAGCAAATCGCGAGACATCATAGTTGCATCCTGCGTACCCCATGATTGAACCATCGGCTTCCAATGCAACATATGAGCTTAGCGACGTGCGAAACCCCTCAACTCCATCGTTGGTGAAATAGTTGTACATCGGTTGGGAAACAACCTGAAGCGCTGAAAGCACTCGCAGTCGATCGTATGTTGTTTCGTAACCAGAAGCGTTTGTACCTTTGTCAAACCCAGGCATATCTTCCACGTCCGTGAACCATTTTGTTGACACAGCGTTGAAGTCAAACTCTGGAAAGCTAGCACTGCTAGACCGCTCCCCAGTTTCGGGGTCGAAATCGCGAGCTTGACAGGCGTACCAAGATTTCTGCAGGTTTCGGGTACGAACAGAGTAGTTCTCGCATTCACTTTCCCATGGATCATCCCACTCGCAACTACAAGGTGTCCTGGCATTATCAACATCAAGGGGGCATACTTCTTCGTAGAGGTAGAATTTGCACTCTTCTGTCATCCCAGTGTCCATTTCTGAAAACCCGTTGGACCTTGGGATGGCGTCAAAAAGCAACCATCCCGCCAATCTTGTAAGTAAATGAAGATCACGCAGAAAACCAGGTAAAACCTGACGCCCGTACAATGCAATTTGTTTCCCTGCTTCCCGAAGGTAGTCTAGCTCCAGTTGGTACGAAAAATTATCGGCCTTCTCTGCCGAACCAGGAAAGGAATCGAGAAGGTCACGGGCAACGAAGGCAGCAATTACCACATTCGTCAAAAGTAGGGGTAACACAAGAGAGCACAAAACCAACCGGAAAAGTTTTGATCGGGAAACTCGAACATGCCCTTCGGCTTGATGGAATCCGCCGTATGTTCCGTCCATAGGCAAATTGCTTCCAAGGTTTGTCCGAGTGATCGGACGTTTAAACAATGTCGATGAATCTGTGCGACTGAAGCGATTGGACACCACACCATTGCTTTCACGACGTATGTCTGCTGACCTGAAAGTTGCATCTTCTTCTGACACAATTGAAACTTCCGAAAAGTTGGCAATGATATCCGACGCCGTAGGTCCATATGAACTGTTATTGCCGCGACTTCTTTTCCCCAACGAAAGCCGCTTGCCGTAATCTTGTGCTTTTTGACTCATTTCTTCTTTGATGCGATCCTCCATAGTTTGATCAAGTTGGTAGAATTGTCGAAACTCTTCTTTCCAAGTGACGAAGTTCTTCACTTCGCTAAGATTCATTGGAGCCACCCGTGCTGCTCCAGTCCCACTAAAACCCTTTATCATTGCTTGGAACTCCGTGACCAGTTCATGGATTTCTGTTTTGGGCGAGCAACGCACAACGCTACCGTCTGAGTCAACATGTTCCTGAACTACCAATTTCTCTGACATGCTCTCATCGGCATGATTGATAATCTTCCAAGCAGTAGACTCCATCCAGTTAAGAGGCCGGGTGAGATTGTGAGACACAAAGGCAACCACCATCAAAAATATGATAAGCCCTGTGAGACCAGTTGAGATACTTTTCAAAATCAAATCTCGAACTTCACCATCAATGGCGTCGTCGACATCATCCCCAAACGAGATGACATCATCGACATCCGCGGCAACGAAAACCCAGAAATCTGGCTCATAATCTGGATCATACTCATCAGGTGGGTGTGGCGAGAGAATGGAAGTTATAACCTGCCCATTCACTTCGATGGCTTCATTCTTAAAGGCTGCCACAGTTGATGAATCCCAAGTTGTCTCCCAGAACTTGTTCTGTGTCAGTTTCTCGTATGTGTCTTGGTCAACAAACCCGGATTCTACTACAGATGCTGTTGTCGAAGCACCCACACTGCTGAAATTCCCCCCCGCCACAATTGTACCATCCAATGTAGCAACGGCGATGTGCGTTCGGTCGTCGACTGTAACAGTCTCCACAAGATCCTCCGCCAAGGCCAGATTCAAATCATATGCTGTACACCCAATAAACTCTCCGCTCCTGCGATACATTGATGACAGTGTTACCAACATGTGTCATTAGAAGTGATGGGGATACGCAGAGTACCATACTTACACTCGATCATAGGTGGCTTGCCCCAGAGATAGACGCCATTGCCCCAACGCTCCATCTATGTATGGCCCGAAAATCCTAATTTTCCCAGGATTCAGAACTTGATCTTGACAAAACTCTCGCTCCATTGGGTTGTAATATCGAATGGGAACAACAGTACCTGCAGGTCTACATCTAGCAATCTGTTCGTCTCCCCCATATGGTCGACCTGTATATGGGTTGGTGGTACGCATCCATTCACACCCTGCCGAAACGTATCTGACTGCAGAATGCCCTCGGAAGCTTGGAAATGTTACTGTGGCTCCGGTACCATTGTTGAAAAAGAAGACATTCAACTGGAAAGCACTTTCTTCGGCCTCCCAGAGCGGTTTCATCAAAATTCCAATGTCATTTGCGGCCTTTGCCAAACCAGGCAGCGTTGCCACTGTGTTTATTACACCACCGAGCTCAGCATCATTGTGAGCCTCTGTACATCCCTCCAAATATCCGGCACCACTCGGGTCGGTTTCGTTGGGATCACAATTCCCTTGAAATGTGAACATTGCCGCGGTGGTACTGTATAGGCCAGCGAGGTATAGTAACGAGTCAGCCCTCTCTTGCGCATGTTCTTCCATTGTATCCGGGCTCCAATTGGAAACGACTTCAAAGTCTCGGGGCAAAGGTTCTCCTTCCAAAGGGTACACGCTTTCTCCTGTCTCAATATCGAAGAAAGGCACACTCTGCCCTTCATCAAAGTTATTTGGATAGTCTACTATCCGATCCCGAACAATTTCTGCCAATAAAGCAGAAGAACCCCGCAGATTTTGAAACTTTATTGTGAACAACTCAGCGACTTGAAACTCTGATTTTTGTAGACCAGCTAGCACCTGATCCCGTAGCAGTGAGGTCGTTTTGTCCTGGACGGTTCGACCAGCTTTGTTCGCAGCGACGATGGCAATAATAACAACTGCAAACGTTGTAAGGAGAGCTGTACAGCCATAGCTGACCATCAGCTGAGCCCGCAGTGAATATGTAGACTTTAGACATGTGCTGTTCAAAAAATTGGAGCCCGCCATGGTGATTGAAAGCAGTCCTCGGGTTCAGCAATCAATGCAAGAAAGAATCTGGAAGCTTCGAAGAAAGGTTATTGAAAGGATTTGAAAGTGAATTGTGGGGTATTGAACGTTTGAAAAGCTTTAACAGAAGGCTATTAGGAATGGCAGCCTCACAACTGTAGCTTCAATGGAGATGTTTGTTACCGTCGTCGTCTTAGCACCAATCCAGAACAACTACACCACCACACCACCGTGGTACGAGTACTCGTAGTATTGGCGGTTACACCTGTTCAGCCCCTTCGCGCTTTGCCATTTAAGGGTCCGGAAGTCACTTGCTTGGCAGCCTCGCCATGGGGAGGTGTAAACATGTCCAATGACTCTGGTGGTTAATACAACATGTCTCTTCATTTGTCGATTGGAAGCAAACTATTCTCGCACTTCTACTACTCCTCGTCGCGAGAGAAGAGGTACCGGTACTTGTACCAGTGGTACCCGGTACCTACCTACCGGTAGTACCGGTACTACCGGTAGTGGTATAGCAGGTACTACCGGTAGTACAGGTTTTTGTCTATGGAGGACGTGATGATGTGAGATGAGATGGAGAGGAACAACCGGTAGTATTCCAAAAATATACTTCCGGTACATATAATTATTATTACTACTGTTCGTTGTACTAGGTATACTACCAGTAGTAGGATGACCACTCATCACCACCACCACGACGGCGGCGGGCAGTCCTTTCTACTTCTTCTTCTTCTTCTTCTTCTTCTTGAGACGAGTCCTTTCACCATCATCATCCATTGCCAGCCGCCTGTAGTCACCACCACCACCAGTACTTGGTACAAAGGCGGTCAGAGGAGGAGGAGCCCCATATTATGGTCTGTAAAAAGTAGGATCTCCCTCATTTTCTCCTTTCTGTAAAACTACAGCACATAAGAATTAAGGGCAGCATTTCAATGAGCGACTCTAGATACAACTGCCTAAAGGCACCTCCACTACTAGAGAAATCAGAAGGAGAGCAAAAAGGATTTTATTGTGATGACAAAAACGTACTACAAGTACAAGTGCTTCAATATGCATCATAATCATCTTGTTCATTATCGTCCCGTCGTACAGCCAAACCATCATCTCAATAGCGCGGGCTTTGTACAAAGTATGGGGTAGAAATACAGTTACCTGTAGTATTTTTCATGCATTCATTCGACGCATTCTGTAATGGCGAAACAAGCAAGGTACCTAGAAGGAAGGGCGACGAGATTGTGGCAAGTGCCGAGTGAGTCCCTTATGAATCAATGGACTCCAATTTTTGCCTCCGCGCCATTTTATGGGATGTGAAGCATATCGAAAATCATCACATCATCTCGACGCCTTCCGGATCGTCAGTAGGGTTACCCTTGTCCGTCTGAGTTTCACATTATCCATAACCATCAGGTACTCTCAACTCTTCGAGCAATGGTAGCTCCCATAAAAAAGCGCCTTCTTGATGTTGACGACAGATCTGCCTGCTCGACCTCGGATGCAACTTTTGAATCCCCCGATGAGGATGAAGGAGATTATGAACACGCAGACAAAGGAATTGTGGGGTCTACATTTCAGGTCCCATCACTCCCTTCACAGGCTTCTATTGTTACTGCCATGTCACCTCAGCTTGACACTCAGCCACCAACGAATGGGTTGACAACTCCCCGTCCTTCCAAGAAGCGCAAAGTGTCTCTTTCTCCAGTAGATAGCCTCGCTCGAGACAAAAGAAATTCTCCCAAAGGTCAATCTCAGGTAACTGTGGATACTTTAATTGTAGCAGACGAAGAAAAATCCATTGCTCAACTCTCCACTGCCTCCAAGCAAACTCCCTCGAAATCGAGGGTAGTCGAAGTGGACTACGTCGACACACAAACTACTCGAACACCTACGAAGGCAACAACCAAAAACACCAAAAACACCAAATCGAAGAAAGGAAAAGAAGTGACATCCTCCAAGTCGTCCAAGTCGACAACCAAAGTGTCTACCAAAAGCAAAAAGGCTCCCAAGGGATCGTCTGTATCAAGTGCTTCGTCCACATCAAACGACAAGCCCAAAACTCTATCACCAAGTGAGACTCCCACACAAGAAGTTTCAAACAAAACCTCTACCAAAGGGAAGACAACTACATCTACTTCCAAAAAGAAAAAGCGCACCTTCCAAGATCAGTTGTTGCACCAACTGTTTATGACTTGTCGTCCTTATACACTGAAAAGCCTGGCCCAAGCATTGAGTACTAGCGAAGCAGCGGTGAACTTTTGCTTGCTCAGTTTGGTAGACAAAGGATGGGTGGTCCAGAAAGAATTTACTTCCGGAAAGCGTGCCCAAGTTCTCTTTTGGGCGAACCAAACATGTACCAACAAGGAATTACTGGCTTCACTTCAACTTGTGCCTGCCAAGGAGATTGAACAAGCACACAACGAACTGGAACAGGTCCAGAAACAATGTGTTGCTGCAACCAAAGAATATGCAAAGGTATCCAAGGGACTTTCTACCATTGAATTGAACGAACAGTTAAGAGTCGTCCAAGAGGAGTTGGAACAAATGGAAAAAGAGAATGCAACCATCCGGGCACGGATTCGAGCCGAGGGCAAGTCGAATGGGAACCAGCGACTCAAGATCCAACGCAAAATGAACCAAATGCGGACCCATTGGAAAGACCGCAAAGACAAATGTATGGATTTTGTAGACAACTTAGCCGATGCTATGGAAAAGAAGCCTAAACAAGTTCTGTCGATGTTGGAACTGGAGACGGATGAAATGGCCAATGTTACAATGCCACCGAAGCAGCCAATTTAAAGGAAAGGGGTTCCATTGACTTCTGTATATGCTCACTCCTGTTAAATTGAGCCGCCATGATTCACGAGCCTAGTACTTAGTACATTTCCATAGTCTCGCCAAGTACCAATTCAATGTTTGTTTCTAGTTGTGTCATGTCTATTCCTGCACCTTGGGTTGAAAAAAGGAGGTAATCGATGATGTTCCCACAGCCGCAGCCTGTCGAATGGCATCGGAACGTGCAGGGTGTGAAGTGGAACCACCAGCCTTGGTTGGATTTTGTTCGTTCAATAGGTCTTTGACGTCTGCTTTGAGAAAGAGGAATTGTTCGCGATGCGAACAGACATGCGCAACATCTTCGGGCAGCAACTTTCGTCGGTTCTGTAACTGGGCCACGCGCACCGATTCTGTTCCCAACTTGGCCGTGGCAAGTTCGGCACACTTGGTAATCAACAGCAGAGCTTCTTTGGAAAGACCTCGGACTTCCGGGTCGAGTTTGCAAATCTTTCGGATCCGAGCCACAGGAAAAACTAGCGAAGAAGGAGAAGCAGAATCCTTTGCGTTATCAGCTTCAATGACTCCCCCAGCGGCTTTGTACTCTTCTAGTTGCCTAGCAACCCGTTCGCGTTCTTCAGCAGCCTTTTGTTGGTACACCTCCTTATCCTCGGGGGTAAGACTCGCCCACTTTTGGCCCATGATACGCGCTACCGAGGCAACTCCTTCTCCGGGATGCTATGAGAATACAAAGATGAAACGGAGTTTCATGAGATTGGACCAAGAGACAGAGGTAGCCGACTAGGAAACAAAAGGAATGTCACGCACCTCAGCTTGGATTTCGGGTCGTTTTTCTTCGGCAAAAATGAAATAGGCTGTACGTGCACGCTTGAGGGGACGAGGAGGAAGGGAAGAAGAAGGCTCCGAGGTTTCAGGGTTGGTTTCCTCTTGGGATTCAGGTGCATCCTCGTTGGTGGCAACTGGATGTTCCTCTTCCTGGACATTCTCGGTACTGGGGGATGGTTCCTCTGGTCCCGTTGGGGAAGTAAGTTCGGTTGGTGGGATTTTAGTTTCTTGCTCAGAAGGGAGTGTTTGCGACTCAGGTTGCGTTTCGTTGGTATCAGGTGCGGACATGTTGTCGTTTTGGATGTTGTTGTTTCCAGGTGCAGTACGGGTACTGGTACTCGTAGTGATGAGTTGTGTTGATTGCAGCAAGAATGATCAAGCTGTCATTTGTCTTGGGTTGTCGTTGGGTGGTTTTGGCGCGCAAGTCGTTGCAATCGAACGAGTCTTTTCTGGGCGGTCCGGCATCCAGTCGTCTGCTGCTCGTCGGTATCGGACAGTGGTCGTTGATTGTGTTTTGTTTTTATTCATTTCCGCCGATCTCCTCTTCCATCTGATAGATACACCACCATGGGAAAGAGAGAGAACGAGCATTCCCAGCTCTCGAAGGAGGATTATGAAGCATTGGAGTCTAGAGACTCAGGAAATCCCGAGGGAATCTTTTCGCAAGCTTCCCCTGAAGTCCTCTCAAGGCGCAGGATAATCCGTTCAAGACGGTAGGTGGACTCCTTTCAGTCTGCTTTCTTTAGTTCTTTGTTTCTTGTCTTACTCACAAGCTTTCTTTCTACTCATCAAGACCTACACAGTCATCTACTCCACCAGCCCCTTCGGGTGGCGGTGTCTTTGGAGGAATCAGTCTAGTGCCTGCTTCGGGTGCTTCTACCATGGCCTCCAAGCAACCAGCCCCATCGAAGCCTTCCTTTGTGCTTCCATCGTCGACAGTTGCAACCAATTTTCCAATGTCATCGTCTTCCAAGCCTACGTCTACCTCCGCGCCCGTCAGTGAAGAAGAAAAGAAGTTGACTACCAAAATTGTTGACTTCCTTCAAGACCTTCCAGACCGGGAAGACTTCTACAGGGCATGCGTGCAGTACACCAATAGGTTGAATGTCATTCGGGAAAAGAACAAGCCAGCTGTCAGTAGTACCAATACTCCTAGCAGCAATACTTCCTCGGTCCCCGCGCCGGCGCCTCCCGCCAAGGCTGCGGCCTTTTCCTTTACAGCAGGAGCCACAACCGAAAAGACTGAGCCTTCCAAGGCCACGGCCTTCTCCTTTGGGGCTTCCACGGCTGCTGCTCCCACACCCGCCTCCTCGGGGTTTTCTTTTGGGGCTTCCACCACTTCGGCTGCCGCGGCGACTCCTGCGTCCGGCTTTTCGTTCGGAGCTTCCTCTACCACGACCACAGCACCTCCCGCATCGTCTGGCTTTTCGTTTTCCCCGTCTGCCTCATCCGCTGTTGTACCAGGGGCTAATGTCAAGGTTGCCTTGACTCCAGTGGCAGCGGATGGAGAACCATCGGATGAACCACAAGAGCAGGAGCCATCGGCGCCAATGGAAAACGCCGACGCCAAAGATTGGGACGAGTTGTATACAACCAAGGTAAAAGCCTATCGACAACACATTGAAACAAAGCGTTGGACTCGATTTGCTACATCTACCATCCGCTTGCAAAGGAACAAAAACACAGGCAAACCCCGAATGGTCATTCGGGATGTTTCTGGAAAGGTGCTACTCAACGTCGGAATCTCCTCGGATATGACCTTTTCCAAGTTTATCGAGGAGAAGAAGAATCTCGCCAAGATTGCTTTCAAGGGAATCATGGATGAGGAGAAGGGCGTAGAGTCGTACATGTTGGTTTGCCGAATGGACGAATTGGATGACCTTCACTCAAACTTGCAGTCCCTGACAAAGTAGCCAATTCGAGATGGCCTGTTCGTACAACCATTGTAGTACAGTAATAGAATTAACAGCATTGAGAAGAACTACCAGGGATTTCATTTTAGTAATATAGAGAGCATACTAGCCCTCTTGCCTTGTAGCAGTCAACAATCACACTTTGAGACATGTGGTCTATTGGAAGTAGCACCTTCTTCAAGGTGGTCATGGGCTATTGTTCGACACTGCCAGGACCTCTGTGACAGGATCGTCAGTAGTCGTCCCAAAGATGATTCTTGAGACGATTGTTTATGTCGGAGATTCTGTACATGTCTATCGGAATTGGTGTAAGTTGTGGAACAAGAATCCATGACGTCTACTCCTTGTGGATGTTCGACAAGATACTCACTACTACGAGTACTCACATCCTACTTGAGTCTACAAGGAGAGAAGTCTTGAAGAGAGGGGAAAGCATCCCTTGACCTGAAGGCGAAATATCCCAAATGTAGTTTAACATGGCTGCCCAAACAACATTGTTTGCTTTTTCATTTGTGTATCAAGCGGAGGAGCGCTTGTTCTCCAAGTCAATCTCGCGAGAATGAAGCTATGTAGAGCCGTACACCATCGTGGTTTGACTCGCCTATTGAAATGGTCCTGTGTTTCTTCAAGGGTATTCCGGAGCTATGATCAAGACTACCTCCAGTACTTGACAATGTTGTTTTCCATGTCCTCGTCATGGGTTCTTGGGCCTGAAGCCGAATCCATCCCACAATAGTTCGACTTGTCTTTCCGAACATCAATGACCAGTTGCACTCGCGTCTCAGTTGCATCTTCTGCTCTAGCAGAGGGAAGAGGTGCGCCCCAAACTCGGCTAGAGCGATAGAATAGAGGTTGACAATATTGCCTGCCCAGGCACGAATTGTGAGCGCCTGCTTGCTGCATAAAATACGGCATGAACGTGGATGATAAATAAGAAACAAGATGCCCACATCGCGATGCGCAAATAAACGGGAACTCGTGGCCTTCTCTTCAGCGTTCTCTTGCCTAACGGTGCGGGAGAGCCAAATCAGCGTAAATACATAACACCACTGCTCTTTTTTTCTCCAATCTCCAACAGGAGGAAGAAGAGGATTGTTTGCACCTCTTCTCCTACTCTGGGAAGTAGTGCTCGCTGCAACAACAGCACGGCAAAATCAAATACCATCATAATATCCTTGTTGAAGTCGGAGTCAAGATGAACCTTTGAAACGAAGATGAGAAGTCGGTAGTAGTTGGCGTTTGAGTAGAAAAGAGGGAGTGTGTGCATCACTGCTAGTGGCAGGGCCCTGTTGTTCAAGGAAAAAGAAGCAGGCGCTCCTCGTCAGTCCATTATTGTACTGTGTTGTTGCCAGGGGGACTACCGGTAGTCGATGTTTTGGTAAAACAATAATAGCAATAGTTGGCAATTAGTATTGGTATTGTTTTCTACCACTACCGTTGGTAGGTTGTCCCTTCACCACTACTTTTCAAACAATTTGCCCATTGTTTTACACACATCTCTGTCATGGCATGTACAAGATGAGAATCTGACTTGACTTGTTAAATCAATCTGGCAAGGCGTGAATTTCGTCGAACGTCCACGCAGCCAGCTTCCATAAACAGAATAGGAACAATTCTCCAGAAGCATGTACTAGTAGTGGTTAGGGGCCATAGTACGGTACTCGAATCTCAAAGATGATTCCGACATATGAAAAGACTGTTTTCTTACCTCTCTAACATTTGGTCACACAACACTCACTTCATGTTGAATCGAAGAAGAAGATACCATTTCGCTGGGTTTTCTCTCGGGAGTCTCGTTCGGTCCAGGCGAAACCATGTACAGTACGGGGCCCACGTAGATTGTACACAAATTGGGGATGGAGCAGAGAAGTAGTAGTGTCATGTCGCCCCTCCTCGCTTTTGGCTTCGAAGCCAGTTTTCCACACAAAATTCACATACCCAGTGAGGAACAGAAGCCCTCATGCCCTGTACCAATCAACCTTTACACCTGATTGTCGACCTCAACAATCGAGGTGTTGCTCATCTCGAGAAGGGGAATCTCGATGAGGCAGTCTCGATGTTCTGTAATGCCCTGTCAATGGCACGAAGTCGGCTGAGTGCCGAAGCGAATCATGGAGACTGTTACGATAGCGAAGATTCGGTGCAGATGGAGGATTCTGAGAGCTTGAGAACGGAGGAGCACCTCCATCCATGTGGCCTAGAGGGGAGATCTGCGTATGAATGGAAAGACTACGGTCGGTATGTCTACCTTGGTACCGGCGATATCTTTCACAAGGCCTTCAGGATCTTTCCGAGTGACTCGTCCTGTCCTAACACATGCAGCTTGTATTGTATGTTCAATCTGGCTCTGGCTCACCACCTGTGGTCTCTGAATGTGGCCTTGAGTGAAACGAGGTCGACATTGCAAGCTGCAGGTCGTTTATACGAGCTAACATACTCGCTGTTGATGCAACAGACCCAAGATGAAACTGGAGGAATCATGTCGATGGCTATCATCAACAACCTCGCCCAAATTCATCATGCTTGTGGAGATGAGCACAAGGCCATTAGCTGTCGAAACCACTTGGTGTCCCTCTTCATGTACTTTCAACAGTTCAGTGATGTGGATGTCTCGAGCTTTGATTCCATCTCGATCATGTCAACTCTTTGTCGCCAACTTCTACGCGACCCAGCAACATCTCCTGCAGCCTAGTCTTGCACCTGGCGATTGGAACCTTTTGCACGTTTTGATTTTAATTCTACCTATAGTAATGTACATAGATTGATTATCCGCTATCGTACGTCTACAAATCCCATTTGCATTGGTTCATCGTCCTTCGGCAATTCCTACCGTTGGACTTGACAATCGTGACAAACTTGTCACTTGTCCTAGTAGTAGGAGTTGGTGATCAACAGTTCTCGGTCAAACCAAAAACCTAACCGGCAGTGAAGTCCCAGACAAACAGAGGACCACTTATTTGATTGACCACCATCAGTGTTTTTTGTGAATTCAATCGAACACTGAGAAACGGGCCGTGTTCTTGATCTACTAACCTACAACATGCCTTGTTACAGTCTCGAGTCTCGCGAGTGATTGACTCTTTTTGTGAGCAGGGGGAAGTGGCAATTATCAATAGCTCTAGAATTGCCCCTCCAAGACTTGATCGAGCACGATCTTGTTCCTCTTGCCGCCGCATAACAAAGCACGCAAGAGGTCGAGAATGCAACAAGAACCCTAGAAACACGACAGCTGATAATCCGAACAAAAGAATGTAGAGAAGCAGTTACGTCACACTCGGGTCTCTGGTCTCACACGGCTCGTGAAGAACGTCGTACAGACTTCCCAAAATTGGACTCACGCCACGATTGGTTCCAAAATTTCAGAGCAGGCGGCAGTCCTTCATACGACCAAGTCCAGCACTGTCCAACTGTGCAAGCCTAAACTCCTTTCGGAGGTAACTTACCTCAGCAGTAGTCCTAGGCAACCTTGATCTTTCCACAGGTACCAGTATCGCACTTGAAGCCCACGAGATATTGCAAAGCCAGGTTGAGGAGATTTAAATAGCCAGCCGCTGCCAAAGCTAATGACGGCCTGGAAATAACAGGGGTCTTTATTCACAAATCTACACCACCATGAAGTTGACCAAGGGCGAGTCTCAGCGGATATATTGGCAGCAATGGCTTTCCAATAACAACACCAATGGAAATGGTCATTCCAGCCGGAGGGAGCTCATCACATCATCCGCTGCCATTCGGATCAACCCGGAGGCAGCCAAAGCCAGAGATGTTACCAAGCTACTGAGAAATACCCTGAATCTCTCGTCATTGGAAAATGGATCCGATTCGTCTTTAGGCAATGGTGATTCGACTGATTCCCTAGTACTTGTGGGAACTCTCTATTCCTTGCCCAAAGACTATATTCAGTTTGAGCATGAGCCTCCCGCCGTATTGAGGGATTCTATCAGTGGGACTTCTCAAAATGGAGCCGTTGGTTCATCTTCCTCCGATCCGGTTCATGTCATCAAAACACTGCAACCAGATGACAACCCGCTAGCTACACGTGATAGAATGATGGAGCACCTCAAAAAGATCCAGGAGCAAGTCCCAAACACTCCTTCCACCATTGCACCGAAAATCCAATGGTATTTTGTCCCAACCACCGGCGATCCTGCCAAAAGCCCCATACCGAGTAGCATTGATCTGGATGGATACTCCACTTCCATGGAAGAAGAAGATGATGATGATTCTGACTGCGACGACGATCCAATGTGGTCGGCAGACGAAACAGATACCTTGCAGCCATCTGGGTACGACGTCGACTTGATGCTGTCACGGTGCCCTTTCATAGACCCCAATACTACCGCTGTTCCCAAGTGCCCCACCGTAGTCAGCCCCTTGTCGTTCCATGGCGGAGTGGATGCTGAGCTATCCGACAAGTTTACAAAGGAGGTTCAGAGATACATACAGCTAACCCAAGTTCAACCTTCCTGTGCGAGTTATCTACTGAAACGATCCTCGACAGACCCACACGTTTGGAGAAAGGTATACTGTGTTCTCACGGACGATTACCTCTTTTACACTACCCGGATTCCCTACTCTTCGTCACCGGTGTCGACCTCTGCCATTCTCAGCGGCATTCCCCGAATGGGCAAGAAGCATGGTAGAATATCATTGGGTCAGGCTCTCCTGTTGGAACCAAACGCAGAAGTACCTTCTTCGCCATTGTTTCGCATTCCCTTTTCATTTGAGGTTGTCAACTCTAGAGGGACATCCCATATTTTCCGGGCGAGCACAAGAGCCATCCAACGACAGTGGATCCAAGCAATGTCGATGAAAATTATGCAAAACTTTGAGAACAGTCTGATAGGGAGTGCGGAGTTGATTGTTACAGATGAAAGTACCGCTCGAAACAAACGGTTCGACACACTCGCAGTGGAGCCCTTGTTTGATCCCTCAACAGATTGCGGCTCTTTCCGTGCGTCCATATATCATTCCATGGTGGAAGCTAGTGTCTTGCGGCTTGGACTTGATATTGCTGAGTACAGAGAGCAATGTAGGCAGGTTCAAGCTCATCTGCCTGCAAAGCAACCCGTCGTTGTTCGGACAAGCGACGGTCCCTCGCCCCGGGTGTCATCATCGCAAAAGGCTTTTGGGACATCCATTGCCCCTGCTCCAACTTCGAATTCGGAAGATGCGCTTATTCCAGAACAGATCCGTGCTTGCTGGGATGTTGCCACCAAGTTGTTTTATCGGTGCACACAGGTTGCCCTAGAGGTCCAGCAGTTCTCCAATACAACGTCACCCAACCATGGATTTCATGGATCGCAACCTTCTCTTTCGCATGGTTTGGAAACATTATGTCGACACGTGGATTATATTCTGACAGGACAGCGACGATCCGTTGGTTCCATGCATGTAACGACTGCAAGTAGCGGTGCCAGTGGAGCAGGCAATCGATCATCTCAACACAAGCAGACCCTTCCACCGTTGGACCTTTTTGACTTGCTGCTATCAGAACTACAAACATTGGTGCGGACGGGAAGTCGCAAGTCTTAGTATCTAGAGGCAAAAGAGAAGGATATAACACTCATAGATTTCTAGTCTTAGCGCATGACGCCACCCTTGATGGTCTTTGCCTTACAAGGACCTGCTGTAGTGGTAAATACATGCCCGTTCCATGTGGCCAATCCTTCATCACTAGTCTTCATACCATCCATACAAGCAGCGAACACCTTCTTCTTGTCCACTTGAGACTGTGGCCAGGGTTCAGGAGTAGGGAGTCCCTCAAACGAGACGATTTCTCCAAGGGGCGCATCCGCAGGGGGTTCAATGAACTCAACCTTCTCCGAACCATCCTCAAGAGTAGCTGCAGCACAAAGCACCATTCCATGAGACTTGAATTTGACCAAATTCTTTGGCTTCAGGTTGGCAACAACAAGGAGTCGCTGTCCCTGCATTTCCTCCAATGTGAAGTGGGGACGAAGGCCGGATGCAATCTGCCGAGGATTCGACTCCCCGCAATCAATTTCTTCGCAATATAGCTTGTCAGCCTCAGGATGATTCCACACCTTGACAATTTGTCCCACTTTGAATTCCAGCTTGCAAATATCAGGTTGATTTTGGTTGTTTCCTTTGGGAGCCGGTGGAGCTGCCTTCTTCGCTTTGGGTGCCTTGGCTGCTTTCTTGGGTGCTCCCGACTGGGCAGGCTGTTGTCCAGCCTTAAGTCCCAAGCGACCTTCCAAGTCGGCAATGGCACCATCTAGCATTTGAAGAGCGTTGGACATGGTACAGTAATGGGGTTGTTGGACGACTAGGAGGAACGTTTGGAAACTGAAGAAGCTCTTCAATACGATTGTTGGAGTGTTTGGAGCAAGTCAAGGATTTGGGGATAGGAATATGTCTGTATGTCATCCGTATAGGAACCCGGCGTTGACATCAGGTTGCAACCATTGATCCCCTTTCTTTCTCATTTTTTCCCACGTTGTGGAACACCACCTCTTCAGCTTTTCCCTTTGCGATACCCAATATTTCATCATGTCAGCCACAGCGACATCCACGCAGGAACCACCTAAAGAAGATGCTGTCCTTCCTGTTGAAAAAGTTCGAGGGATGATTGATGCTTGTGCCAATGGAGACCTCGCGACGGTCCAGGCCCTGGCGCAAGAGAACAGTCAGTACGTGTCGCAACAAGATTTGGAAACAGGCCTTTCGCCTCTCATGGCCGCTGCCAAAGTGGGTAACGAGGAGCTCTGTGTTCAGCTTCTTGAAGCTGGAGCTCCTTGGAATGCTATCGACAGGCAAGGTCGCTGTGCAGGAAACTACGCCACAGATGCAGAACACTGGGGCGTCGTCAATCTCCTTGTGGAATGGGGTACCCGAAGTGAACTCATCCTAGGTACCCTGGAACGCCAACAGAGAGAAATGGGAAATTCTATTCTCACTCAGTCGGTGACTGCAGTTGATCAACAACCATCCACCAAACCTGACTACTTGGAGCAACGATTGACGTACAACGAAGATAAGACAGCATTGTTGGATGAAGACAAAGATGCAGTCATGATGGAATGGGAACGGCCCTTGATGAAAGCGCATGCCCAAGTTATGACAGAGACTGGGAAGCGAGTGATGAATGTTGGGTTTGGAATGGGTATCATTGACGGAATTTTGCAAGAGTACCAGCCAACTTTGCACATTATCATTGAAGCCCACCCAGACGTGTATCAGCGCATGCTTCGCGATCAATGGGACAAAAAGCCTAACGTTCGTATTTTTCATGGGCGATGGCAAGATGTAATGCCAAAGCTCATTCAAGAAGGAATAGAACTGGACGGCGTATTCTTCGACACCTATGGTGAACATGCATTGGATATGGAAGATTTTCATGGACTCATGTCGCAAGTATTGAGTAAGCCCAATGGCATCTACAGCTTCTTCAATGGCTTGGCCCCAGACAATCTCTTTTTCCACGGTGTTGGTAAGTTTTCAATCCTCAAGTTGAATTTGTACAGTTAGTTGACACCTCTCACCGTGCTGTTGCTACAGCGTGCAATGTTGTAAAACTACAGCTAGGGAAGATCGGGTTCGATGCCGAGTTCCTACAGTGCCAGATCCAAACACAAGACGACAGAGTGTGGGAGGGTATTCGTCGAAAATATTGGCATGGACGTGATGTATACTACTTGCCACGCATTACATGGAATCAGGAGTTTTTGGGAAGGAAAACTAAGGCTTTGGACGGAGAACACGTCGACATGGACTTGGGCGATGAATCTCAAGCCAAGCGTGCTCGACGCAGTGCTTGAAGTGCCGTCATAATCTAACATTGCTGTTCCATTAACGGAATTGGGGAAAACCCCTCTTGAAAAGCAAGTTGCAGAACCCAAACCTCCCTTCGAACACTTCTTAGATCAAGCATGATCCAGAGTTGCAGGATTACAACAATGACCAAGATGATTTCGGTAGAGTTTATTTCAATAAATTCCCAAAAGGTCTGCGGCGGATGATGTAACTCAGCAATAGGAGGCCCCACTGGCACTGGCACCGTTGCTTCTCCCAGACTTTTGGACATAAATGCCGCGAGTCGCTGCATAAATCCTTGGAATTCACTCCTTGTGGTCCTCGAGATGATCGACTCGAACATCGTAGACTTGATGAAGTTAATGTTAAATGACATTTTGATTGAAATTTTGTTTCCTACCGGTTGGACCAAGATTTGATCGGCAACGAAAAAACAATCTGTCATGGGAACATCTGAAACGTAAGTGCGAGTCTCCAGCACAATGCCATGATCTCCGTAGGACCTATAACTTTGTTCCTTTCGGGCACGTGCCATGGGCGGAGCCATTGGGGCATTGATAGGATGTGTATACTCCACAGTGCGTGTATGCATCCCATCCAGAGTCCTTTGCCAGGGACTGCATTGGATCCCTTCGTCTCCACTCTCCGCCATAAAGGATGGAATGGGGAAGTCAGCATCATCGAGAACAAAGAGGGCCAAAAAGCGATCTAAGTCACACGGCAGTTCATGGTCCGACACAGCAACTTCTGAAAGTGCAGAAAAACTTGCAAGTACTTCCGACCACTGATTCTTCAGACTGCTTGGGGTCACCGAGGGAGCTTCTGACAAATGTGTGTCGCCGAGGGATTCGTCACTGAGGCTGTGCACGACAGGATTCAATTCTTTTGCTACTGGAGCCGAAGAAGTCCTAAGCAGATATCTCTGCTTTTGCCCGAAAGTATCAGAGTCATCACTCCTGCTCATGGAGATGATATCATCCTCAAAGATGGTGGGCGGACCATCGAGGTTGAATACTAGCGACATCTTGAGAGGGTCCGAGTTTCGCCTTCGAATCGATCGCGATTTCTGTTTTGGTGTTGGCTCAGTTCTGGGCTTGCCCATAATAGAATCGTTATGCACTGAGAGTAAATCCCCAAAAGCTTTTTCAGCATTGAAAAGTTTGACAAAATCATATGTCCCTGGCTTGGGGTTGCGTACAACAATGGAGACTCCATTGTTGATTTTTTGGACTTTAGCTACATCTTCCCATTTCAGGACTACTGTCCATTCAAAAAAGAATACCCGCCCAAGCCACACTACCGCCAAAGGGCCTACATACATGGTCCCCGCAAAATTGTTGTGGACACATTCGTACGTATCAATCACGAACCCAACAATAGGTTCAATCGTTGAAAGGTTTGTAGGGTTTGCTGCCTTTGGGGTCCGAGGATTTGAATCACCTTTATTAACATACTCGGACCAAGAATTTTTTCTTGGAGTTTGGGGAGCTTCTACTGACATTTCAAGTTACTTTTTGTGTTGTGTGGCTTGACTCTCTGTACATCACTTCTTGACAGGACGTTCTGGGCGATTTGGAACCCTTTGACACATGCAAGCTAGGTAGCTAGCTCATGATCTGGAGTCGTGCTGTTCAAACATGAAGGTACTACCGGTACAACCTGACTCGTCGTACCTATCACAATAGTAACCTTCAGTATTGCTGTGGTGATGGCCACGCATGCATCATCAATCATCACTGACGAACTACTGACAAACAACCACAAGAGGAGTTGGGACTCGTTGACAAAAGTTCAATCCCAAGGCTCGTCCGGAAGGCTTATACAAGGTCACACCAATTGGTGACCCTATCGACACTCGGTATCCAACAAGAAGACTAAACTATAAGTGATTCCGTATTTGTTGGAATCGCGAATGAGGCTAGACAAGTTTAGTACGTAGACTATGGTGGATGGTGGTGCATGTGGTAGAGAGATTTCGGGAGAATATCATCAGGCGAATCAGAAACGGAAGACAACGACCAACGTTTCTTCATGAATGCCATTTATGTGCCACCTAGTGATGTTCCCATTGTACTCGTACTTTCCTGGGCCCTCCCACAGTTTCTTCTTCTTCCCCTCTTGTTGGTTGTTGGACGTATCTGGTGTCCAAGCTTGCTGCGAGATGTGATTAATCATCAATCATTGATGATGCACTCAAATATATGTCTTGGATTGTTCTTCTACCCGAGTGCTACTCGTCGTAGCACTCGCCTCGCAGTAACTCGAAACAAGAGAGAAGAAGGGAAAAAGTGGGCGGACACAACCAGTGCCCAGAAGCTCCGCCTTTGTATGGAGAGCTTTTGTTGGGGACCAACATCTGATGATGTATTGTACCTTCGCCTCCCCAGGATGCAATATATGTTCCTGTGCATTGAGTATTAAAGTTCCGTTCCAGCATTAGTAAGACCAGCAAGGAAATTTGTGCATCATTAGGCCCAGGCACGAGCAGGTCGTGTCTGCTCGTAGTTAATGAGAATCTCGGAAAAACATACTGCTGATGGAGATGCCTGGGATTTTTTGTAGAATTTCCACTGAGTCCGGCAAGATGCAAGGAAGAAAGAAAATCAGAACCTTACAATCGTAATATTTCAACTTAAAGCAGTATATCGAGAGATTCTCATTCATGATTGTCAAAAATTGAAATATCAGGCTATTGGAACTTCTCCGCTATTATCATTTTTACTTCAAGTCATCCTCGGTTCTTCGTGTCGTCGGACAATTTGGTTGGAAGTATATTACTTGTGAACTTAACACTTCTCGGTGCGAATGTCAACACCATTTCGATACCACCACAACTTCCGAAGTTGGAGGACCGGTACCCCTACACCTAGTCCGAAAACCCTTTGGCAACATTTATTCTACGAGTGCTGGCCGCTTTGGTTGGCATTTCGTACACGTCTACCATTCACAACAGTAAGTTGTTGTCTTTCATGAAAACAAAATATCCATTGCACTGCCATCGAAGGAAAAACTTGGCGCTGTCCTGGTCTGATGGACAATTCTTTTGAGATATCAAACGATGATCCAGAGAGCGGTGAAGGCATTGACCTGAAGACGGATTTTGAACCATCGGCAATAGCTGAGCATGTACCAATACAGAGAGGGAGACAGGGGGGCGAGATGGATAACCCGACACCAAACAAAAAGCCGCGAGTACAGAGTGGCTCGCATTTGCAAGGCCAAATACCACCCTTCTTGCAAGGACAGCAAATACCGACGTCCTCCACAGCGTCCGGTATGAATACTGCTGGTGCCTTATTTTCAGGACTATGGGATAAGGACCCTTTTGGGTCTGCGACGTCTTTGGAGTTGCTTGACGGCTCTAGTTCGCAACAGTCAATGAGACTTCAAGCGCCAGCTCCCCTTGCTCCTTCGATCCCTCAGATGATCCCCCAGATTGGCGCATTGGGTCCACACTCAGGCTGGAGAAACCCAGCGATGCTGCCTTCACAATACAGCCAACAACAGATGACGAGTCTGACGCAGTCTGGGACTCTCCCCAACAATCTCTTTCCAACTGGTGGGGGGGAGCTTCCCAGTGGTATTGGCGGTAACGGCACTGATGATGTTAGTACTGGTATTGCTAACAATCCTGAGGCTCTAAGCTTTGGGATGTTTACTCACCAGATGCCACAAGATTCGAATGCAAAAGAGGCGAAGGGACAACTGCTGGGGGGCAATACTCTGTTTGGTGAACAATTTTCACCGGCCCCTACTAGCAACATGACGATGAGCGGCTTCCAAACTCAAGGAGGTCTATCACATTTATCTCGTCCCATGGACAATCAATGGGGGTCAAACAACCCAATGGGACTGGGTCCGATGACTTCCTTGTTCCCCAACGCTGGTATGGACAACAAACCACTGGAAGCCAAACTGCTGAATCAGACCAGAAACCCACTATTGTTGACTCCATTGGCGCCACTCCCTTTTCCCGCCGCAGGTCCTTTGTCACCGGTACCTCGGAATCAATTCCCAGTTCAACCAGGACAGTACCAGCAAGTCCCGGTTTCCAGACCCAGGGGTATCCCTTTGGCACTAAGTTGCGACGGAGAGCAACTTTCGGAGTATCAAATACTGGTACGTCAACAATTGGAACTATTCGAAGCTAGCATAGAAGACATTCAGTCGAATACACAAGGGAGGAAGAAACAAGTGACGCTTGGCCAAGTGGGCATACGGTGCAGACATTGTGCAATGAATCCACTTCGCCAACGAGGTAGAGGAGCTGTATACTATCCAACAAAACTTCAAGGGGTATACCAGGCGGCTCAGAACATGGCAAGCAGTCATCTATGTGAATCTTGCCAGTCGATACCACCAAATCTGAAGCTGGCGATCCGGGCATTGCGGGAACGCAAGGACAGTGCTAGCGGGGGCAAACGATATTGGGCGGATGGATGCCGCACGATGGGTTTGTATGAAACTGAAGATACTGGTCTACGCCTCCGTCGCAAAGGTAGTAGCACACCACTGCCCTAGCAATGATTGGGATACCGCACCGCTGGTTTCTTACCGGTACTGTACTATACTTCATTATTTTAGAAGTGGCATTTTTGATCGCTGTGTTACTATCGTACAGCCGCAATCGTTTCCCAAATCCCATCAGCATGATAATATTGTAGTGTTTGAACTACGAAAGGCATAGTAGTACGGGTGATACATTCCCAGTAGAGAGAAGCTACGTGCACCAGTGAATACTACTCTCTGGACAGGTACGACAACAAGAGTCTTTCATAATGTGTGAATCTGTGGCTGTAGCATGAAAAAGGCTTCTTGAGGCAAATCAGCATTTGCACCGGTTAATGGAACAACAACCAACAATGCTTTATTGGCAGCTGGCAGTCGCACCACGGACGTACGCCGCTCGCCGACTCTCTCGACTCCAAGAGGTGGTGAGCATTGTTGTAGTCGTAGACCCACCGTCTGAATATTTGATAAGCCTTGGCAAGATGTGGAGCCTATGAAATCTGGTGTTTAGATATGCCCAACATTATGTATATATCTAAACGTGTGATGTCGCAAGTCATTGTAGTCTGGGAATCCTCAATACCGGGTGGGGACAGCCGCCGCCACCATTTCTACTACTGAACCTACCACCCCTCAAGGAAGAACGATCGTGAAAAAGCAAGGCAAGGAAACACCATCCAGCCGCTAGAGGCAAAGAGCAACACCAACCCAACAAGCACGACAATTGCAAAGAAAACCTCCCTCTTGCAACTAGAGAATCAGATATAGACAATGGGGTTGTTTCGTCGTAAGAACGGAGGCGACAACGCCAGTGCTCAGAGCTTGACAAGCCCGGATGGAGAGCTCAATGAAAAGGCCCAAGAAGTGATGAAAGACAACTTGGAGCTAATGAAGGATATTGTGATGAGAATTCGTGATGAACCAGAGTTTGCCCAGAACATCTACAGAGATTGCCCTCGACTCCAACATTTGTTAGACCAGTACCCTGATCTTCGACCCATCTTTGAAGACCCCAAACTAGTACGCATCAACTTTGAGCAGGTCTACCGTGATGCAGGTGGAGTCCTCCCTGAGGACGAAAAGAAGAAAAAGTCTTGGCTCGTCTGGTTGGTCAACTCTCCTGTCTTCAAGGTCCTGAAGGTTTTCCTTTTCGTGAAGAAGCTCATGGCTTGTATCACTGGAGGAGGTTTCGCCTTTGTTTCGGGGTGTCTTTTGGGCTGCTGCTTCGAGGACGCTTTGGAAGAACTCGATGGGGATGTTGATGGAGATGCCGACGCAGACGTAGACTTCGACCCCGCCAAAGAAGCCCTGAATAAGGCTGCTGATCATATGGAAGACCCCGAGATTCAAGAACAAATGCAAGCCTTGCTAGATGATCCAGACAATCTACAAGAGGCCATCGAGAACGATCCTGATCTCAAGGCGCTACGGGATTCGAACCCTCTGTGTGAAGAGTTGATGAGTGACCCAGAGACCATGCGTGTTCTAACAGACCCTGACAACCTAAGAGCTCTAGGAGAAGCCCCTAATCTCATTGAGGCAGACTTTGCCGACCCAGGAGGCTTTGTGCCTGACATCGAAACCGGTGGAATGGACGGTCTGGACGGTGCTGACTACGATCTCTTTGATAGTGGCGCTGATGCAGAGTTTGAACTTGAGACTGACTTCGAGGGTGACGACGACTTTGGAGACCTCGAAGACGATGGTGGTGAAGGAGACGGAGATGGGGAAGGCGAGGAGGAAGAAGAAGAGGAAGGCTGGTGGGATGACGCCGAGTTCGAGGAACAAGAAGCCGAAGGCGGTGACAACAATGCCCAAGCCAACAAAGGACAAGCCAGATCCCAGGCACAGAAGAAACAAGCGCAACAACAAGCTCAACAAGCCGCCGGAAATAACAGAACTGCTGGAATCATGGCATCTGTTGGTGTGGCTGCAACAGAGCTTCTTGCTGCTCAAATTGTTGGTAATGTGTTTGGCGATGGCATTATTCCCGGAATGGGAGGAGGCGGCGATGGAGGCCTTGGAGGGTTGGACGGCCTCGGAGATACCGATGTTCTTGACGATGCTGGTATTGCCGATGTCGCTGACGATGCCGGGGAAATCGTCGATGATGACATTGCCGCCGTTGCTGAAGATACTGTCGACGAAGTTGACGAGAACAAGGATACCGACGGGAAGAATCAAGGAGAATGGGATGCCGAAACTGATGTTGATGGCAAAGGCAAGAAGACTGGAGGCGTCGCAGCTGGAGCTGCCGCAGGTGGTGTGGCCGGTGGTGCAGCTCTGGCAGCTGGCGGAACCAGCCGTGGAGTTGCCGAGGGAGATGAAGAAGGAGAAGATACATTTGAGGATGAAGAAAAAGAAAAGGAAAAGCCAAAGAGAGGCCGCTTTGCCATGCTGGGAAGTTTGGCAGCTGCCACTCTCTCCGCGGCCAAGGAGCACGTTGCCACCGCTGTACTTGGTGACGACTTTGGTGAAGCCTTGGTTGAGAAAATGGAAGATGACGAAGAAGAAGATGAAGAAGAGGGCTCAGATAAAGACGACGATGATAGTGACAAGAAGAATGATGACAAGAAGAATGGGAGCAAGCGATTCAATGATAGCAAGCAAGGCTCGAGAAGTAGTTTCTTCGGAAGAAAGTAGTTCCAGGGGAAGTCAGGGGCTTTTGTGTTTAGCATATGTTTCATTTACATTAAAGTCACAAGCTTTAATAGTTGCTACAAACCTGCTACAGGTGGTAAAGGTCCCGCGAACTATACTACACTCGTCGATAGTTCGTCACGAGGCATGGAGTCTGCACTCGTCATAGCCATGGTCATCAGTTGATGGTTTTGTTGCATGACAACCTGTAGCTGTTGCTGCACATCCAGCAAAGCCTGCTGCATTACCATGAGTTGGTAAAGAATAACTAATAGTAGCAACAAGGAGACGAAGCCAAATAGCGTCCAACCGAGACTTCCGTTCGAAGAGTTTACTGGGAGAACTTCTGTAGTCTTTTCCTCAATGGTGTCGTTGTCGGTTTCATGCGTCTCCGGGTGTGGGAGCACTTTTGCTCCACCTTCCTCTTCAGCAAGTGCTCTGAGAACGAACTTTGTATAGTTTTTGAACCACTTTTTTGTTTCCGAGCGCGTATTTTTCTGGATGACTGGTTTAAACAACGTCCTTTTGAAAAACACGATTTGAAATGTAACACTGAGGTGGATGGTTGTATCTGAGACGCGCTCAATAATCCACCGATCTTCCATTCGAAAACAATCCGCTCCAGGAACACCATGAACCGTGGTTTGATTCTGCAAGACGGCTCCAAGGGTTCCAAACCGCTGGAGCTGCTGCTTCCTCTGAGTCTTTGCCTGTGATGGGCCTACAGAATTATTGAGTGGGTGGATGAAATGAACTTCTCGGTGAAACATGGGAGGATACACCGCCACTTGTTGTTCGCTTTGCCATTTGGTGTACGATATCTCTCGATCATGAATGACTTCTTGTTGGTATCTTGCAATGGGAAAAGAAGCCTCATTGGAAACAAAAATATGCAAAAAGTCTTCTACAGAACAAGACAAAAGCAACTCCTAGAACGCAGCAACAGTGAGCCAAAAGTCATTGTTGACTTGGTGTTGATGGATGATATGGTACATACCTCTAGGGCAACCTCCGGGTAGGGTTTTTGCGCTTCCTTCCAGACTGATTGCAAATCGAACCCGGGTGGGTGCTGATCAGACTCCCCCACCAAAAAGGTCTTACTCTTGACGTGGTTCGATGCTTCAGAGTCTTCAGCGGCACCCCCTGCCGCATGTTGTGATTGAGTACGTCGAAACCTACGTGGCCGAAGAGACGTTTCAATTCTTTCCTTGGAATCCAATATTGCGAGCGAAGGTACGGATTGGGCTCGTGGGCGTAAGGAAGGACGAGTGCTACCCACGTTCTCAGTTTCCTGTCGGTTGTCACTACCGTCCCAGCGTTCTGTTTGAGACAGTGGCGGGAAAGGATATTCGTCGCTGATAGGACCCCCTCCAAACACGCGCGGCTGCGTATCTTGCTTTTCCAAGAGTTCATGAAGAAGCCTCACTACGGCGTCTCTGTCTTCAAACTTGCGGAAAACATACTCCTCACAGTCGACCATGGATATGCGTATGCTTGTCGACCGGTATGCTTCAATAGTGTCAATGTCACTGAATTGTAGACAAACACGGCGTTCAAAGCCAAATAGATTACTGTAGAAGAGAAGGGCTGTAGTGACGACATACAAGCGACCATTGATACGGTTGTATGTAGTAGAAAAGTCCCCGGCTAGATCGCAAGGACCCGCCGAAGGACCAAACAAGGCGAGGACAACAGCACTCCGATCATTGAGCTTTGGAGTGACCGCATGAGCATTCTGTTGCGTCATGTCTGAGCTTGGTGGAGCCTGTCGCCGAGTCTGGAGGTTGGTGCCATGGTGAGAGTTCACGTTCGAAGCGTTGTCACTGATACTGCTGGTGGAGGCAGTCAACGCGGTACTTTCTCCCGAAGCTCGATCCATGGTGTCTTTGTTGTATGTGCCATTGCTCACCTCAATCCAAGCTGGCATCCGTCAAGCATTCTTCCACGATTGGGTAACTTCGTACCTACCACACCATGTACCATATATAAAAGATCTGTGATGCTGACGCCGGTTGGACGCCAATTTGACATCCACCCACTTTTGGATTCCACAGACACAATTTCCAACCATCATGAGGTCCTCTTGCAGCCATGGAAATGGTGTGAGATGAGACTATACTGGTAAGTCTCCCTTCTGTCTGTGCAGATATTTTGGACAAGTCAGTGTCGGTCTTGGAATGATCGGGATAGCTATGATGATTGCTGATTAACCAGACTCGGACCTTTCAGGTGACGAATCGACACAATCACACCCCTCTCCCAAGTTTCCCGCAAGGGGAAGGAAGGAGTGGGTTTCTTCCGAGCTATCGATATCATTTCCAAGACGACCTGCCGAGACTACGAAATAGAGGCAATGATTGTTTACCAGCTACACAGAAGAGGTTTAGTCGCCTCGTCTTACCGTGAAAGGACAACATAAATGATGATTTTCAATGAGCCTCTATTTGGTTGGAATGTTGCATTGGAAAATGGTTCGTTGCAGTAGTCTTTGCTGACATGTTTGCTTTCTTTTTTCAGAATGTCACACAGAGATATATGACATTATTTTCTCCTCCATCGATGAAATTTGGGTGTTTCAGCCCATAGTAACATGCGTCTTTGCCGGTTCATCACACTGCTATGCAGCAACCATTCACTGTCAGTTTACGGATTTCCCCATCAGCAATACAATTCTGGGACAGAACACCCTTGATACTACAGACCCAAATGGTTCATGATCCAATGCTGTGACGTCGATTGCAACGCTACAGAAGCATCATGCGCTTCTGGAGCTTTGAATCATTCATCACGAGAATGATAGATTCTAGATTATTCTAACCCACTAGAAATAGAGCAGTCCTCGTCAATTGATGTATAACTGCTGGCCTATTAATGATGGTGGTTGTGGGTAGATTGCTTGTGACATGGACGGAGCAGATTGCTCAGATTTCATTGGAAGGATAGTGTCATAGGCGACATTTGAAAACTGGCGCGATTTTGAACAACAACAACCACTTTCATCATCGTCTCGGCCCATACTTCCCCTCCTGCCCTTCCTGAACCGACTCCACTACGTAAACTTGCTAGTATTCTCAAGTCTGATCTAAGTAACAGAAATGGGAGTGAACGACTTTCTTCCCCGTGTACTGAAATCATCTGGTAGTTCACTGGACCTCCGACACTTTCCTGAGATTTCTTGTTGCGATGATACCTCGATACCCCCTCGCAAACGCAAGAGACCTCTTCGCGTAGGAATCGATGTCAGTACATGGGTCTACAGAGCTTCCTTTGGGTTTGGCGATATGTTGGCTGATGAACGGCACTTGAGCAATTATGGCAGAGCGTCGTTGCTTGAAAATGCCCAACAACCATCCGAGGCAAGTGGTCCTTCCGAAGAAGTGATTGCCAAATACATCACTGCCTGTGTCAAGTTCATTCTTGGAAAACTAGACAGTTTAGCGGAACAAACATCGGCCAAGTATATTGTGGTATTGGATGGAAAGACACCTCCCTGCAAAAGCAAGGAGGTGACACGACGACGTGAAAAACGGGCTCTACAAGAAAAACTCAGGGATGAGAGCGTCGACCCCAACGAGTCACCCACAACTATCAATCGCCAGCGCACCAAAGCGTTCCGTCGTGCTGGAGCTGGACGCTATCATCGGAGGATCATCACAGCGCTTGTTGATGCCCTGATGAAAGGAAATAAGCATCCCTACATGGTGGCCCCCTATGAAGCCGATGCTCAACTTGCCTATTTGAGTGGAAGGAATCTGATCGATCTGGTAATTACCGAGGATTCTGATTTGATTGCACATGGAACCAAGATGATTCTCTACAAACTCATGTCGGCAAATCAGGATATCACACAGGGGAAGCTTATTGCATTTTCACGCCTAGGCGCTGCTGGGGCACCTACCTTCGATTTACTCGGATTCTCTTCGTGCATGATGAGTGTATTGTTCGTGGCAGCAGGTTGTGACTACTGCAATAGCTTGGAAGGGATTGGTTTGGTGAAAGCCATTCGCAGTGTTCGGGCCGCGTTCTTGGAACCCAACACCATGCCCAAATCACTAAGATCGCAAGGTATCCAAAGCCGCCTGGGAAGGACATTGCAGCTCCTTTTCTATCATTGCTCCTTGTCAGAAGCGAGTCTTACTCCAGAGTTCCAGGAAGAGTACGAAGCCCAGTTTTTGGCAGCTGTTTTCATGTACCGGCATCCGATTGTCTTTGATCCCATAGAAGACAAGTGCGTCTTTGCAAGGCAAGAACAGGCTCGTACAAACCCGGAAGGGAACACGGAGCAAGGCACAGATAAAGAATATCTGCCAGGGTTGGGAGAAGCAGAGTTGACCGACTATAAACCGTACGCCGAACTTTGCCGTGATCGGGCTCGCACGGAAGCTATAGTCGGTAAGATGTTGTCCGCCGAGATGGCCCAAAAGGCCGCCAGGGGGTGGAGTGAAGACGCTGCTTTGCCAGACGAGGAAGACAATTTGTCCGATGATGGGCACAAGCTTGAGACGCAGGAACCCCACGTCACTCTTGGATGGAACCAAGAAAATGAACAGTTGCAACCGCAAGAACAAGCACAAGAGGAGACGCCATCGGACTTGGACCATTTGGAAGGCCTGGAATCACAAGAGCTGACACAACAGTCGCAGCGCCTTGCCACACAACCACTACAAGGAAGGTCGGAAGATTTGCCTCCCAAGAAAACGAGCCAAAGTTCCTCGAGTGCAGCACAAAGTCAGAACCTCTTGTACTCGACTACCCCGGACAAATCGCAAGACTCGTCGCAAACAACCTTTGCCAGTTTGGCAAGTCAACCAGAATGATAGTATTTGTAATACTCGTACTAGTGCGCAGCACTACGAGTGGGCATCTACCAAAAGAGTACGCAAGCAGTAGAGTACGAGAAGGTACAAGTAGGAGTAGATGGGGTGTATATTTGCTTTTCTTGTAAGTATATGCTTAAACAAGATCACTGAAAGGCAAAGGTTGGATGGTAGTGAGGACACCATCGTCTCCGGCAGCCTTGAGGAAGTAAGCCTCCTTGGGAAGCTTGGGTGTACGCTTTAGGTTGACCTTGACTCCGGTCTTGGCAGCCTCAGCCTTGGCGGCCTCGTTTTCCTTCTTGCGTTGCAGAATCTCCTTTTGGCACTTGGAAGGTCGGACGTGCTCGATGCGGACATGAATACGCTTCTCGATAATTCGGCCATTGACCAACTTGTTGACACGAACACCGACAGCGGCCTTGGTGACATTGAAGACAATTCCAGTTCGGCCGTGGTATCCCTTGTGGGGCATACCCTTGTGTACGGAAGGATCAGCGAAGATATCGACGTAGTCTCCAACCTTGACGCTCATCAAGTATTGGGACATGTGGATGGGGCCATGTTGCCTGAATTTCTTGGCAAACATGTGGCGCGTACGCGCCCGGACTCCAAACGAGTGAGGCATGTTGGTGTGTTGTTGTTAGGCTGTCTATGGCAAAAGAATGGGAGAGGACAACAGTGAGTCAAGTGTTGGGTTGGCTGTGGAGCAAGCACACACAGAAAAAAGGGTGGTGTACGACGGATGGAAGCCCCATCCAAGGTCACTACAAGTTCATGCAAACACCATTCATTGTGTACACCACACAAAAAGTCTCCATAGGACTCAACGGGACAAAAGCAGCCATGCATGGCTCCTCCAACACCTTCCCGTGCCTTGCGGGTAGGCACAGGAGGATGCTGGATTGCCGACGGGTGCCCCTGCCACTGCCACCGCTGAAACGACTACAGATCCCATCATGGTAGTAGGTACACCACAGAGCAACGAGTGAAGGAAACCCAACGACAACGACGCCATTGAAAGACGCCATGGTCCGAAACACACACCTTGCGTAGACTACAAACGTTCCCCGAGATTGAGTTGGACGAGGGAGTTGAGGCGTTCCTGCCCACTGCTGACGAACGGTGGTCTGCCCGGCCTCGGTTTTAGTAAGTGGTTAGATGCAATGTTCCGGTGGTCTGTCCCTGGTCAGAATGCATGGGGGCAGGATTGTTTCAACCGACTCCATCTGCTGGTCCACTGGGTCCAATGACAGACACAAGTTTTGGTACTCCGACGACCCAAGCCACGACACACCTGCAACTACTACCGGTACTTACTACCGGTACTACAACTACTACTACAACACACAACAGGAAGTACGATACCCGTACTCGTACCTCCTCCCCGTCATGGAAGACTATGAGAAAGAGTGCCAAAAACGAAAAGCTCGTGCTGAAAAGTTTGGTACTACCTATGTTCCTCCCAAATTAGAAGACTTTTTGCCATGGACCGAAGTCAAACGCATCAAAGATCAAGCCGATTCCAATCCAGGCTTTGCCTCGGGCATTGACATGATGGACAGTGAGGAAGTGGCCAAGAGAGAAGCGCGACAAGCCCGGTTTGGAGTGGAAAAGACGCCAGCCGAAGGAGAGGAGGGGGTAGAAGAAAAGGCTACTGAGACAGAAGCCAAACCAGCGCTTCCTGTATCACAAGCTTGGGATAAGGAGGCAATGCTGCGACCTCTTCGCGCGGATCCACCTCAGTCGCTTTGGATGCGACCTCAAGCGGCTTCCGAAGAAGTACAAGAAGAAGAAACCCGTGATGCTCCCGCTGATCCACCCGCACAACCAACTTCCGAAGAAACCCCTGCTCCACAAGAGGCAGAACAGCCACCTCCAACATGGGTGCCCGAAAAACTGCACTTGTCTGCCATTGACTGGGCGGCCTTCAAACAGATTCGAAACAAGGATATCATGGCCTGGTTCTCAGGATATGCTCCTACCTATATTGAATGGTTGGGGGATGTGAGTTGCAATGTCTGTTTTGGTGACAAGCATACAGCAACCAGAGCAATGCTGAATTTGGCGCAAGATATCCCATCACCACCACCGCCGCCGCCTCCCAAGGACGTGGCGCAAGACAGCCAGGAGGAAGCACAAGAATTAAAAGAAGGCGAAGACGTCAAGGAAGAGACTCCTCGCCTTGATTTGGGAAATATGACTTGGAAGTTTTGTCGTCAACCCATTCGGAAGGTAAGCAACGTAGTGCATTTTCGTACTATTGCTTGTTCTGACCAACTACTAGTAGTCGCTCACTGATGCAATATCCCCGTGTTTCACACGACAGGTTGCCAACGATAAATATGGCCGAAGAGGTACCACAGCCCGGGTGTTGATACGGTTAGCCATGTCCACGGATATTCTGCAGGAACGACCCAATGCTTGGCCTGCCCCACCAGGAGGATTCTCGAAATCACAGGTCTTGGGACCAAACAGTGATTTCAAAAAGTCCAAAAAGAAACGTTCCAAGAGAGCGGCACCCCCACCACGTAAGGAACAACGTGACGCGTATGTGTCCTATACAGGGGAGGGGGAGCATCCCATGATGGGTCGAGGCTTGGCCGCTGGACGCGGAGGATTCTCCGTGGAAGAGCTGGAACAGGAACGTGCTGCCAAGCGTGCCAAGACCAGTTGAGAATATAAGCATAAGAAGAATGGAAATACTTGTAGATGATGTGTCAACAAAAAAAGCTGTTGCAGTGCCACATTTAGTTTCCTATTTCCGGTTGGCTAGTCAAGAAGACTAATGCTCTAGGCTTGCCTACTCGTACTAAACATGTGTTTTGTTACGTGGATAATATTCCAACATTGTTGCCGTTTACCATTCAAAGGGCACCATACCAATAGGCTTGCTATGCTGAGAGCACCTAGGACAATCATGGGATGCTACACTACATGCAATTGATTCTGTAGTCGGTATTCACAAGAACCAAGACTCGAACCATACGACTGCTATGATGGCATTGACTCGAACCCCCCAACGAATCTCACTGGTCATTCCAGTTCATAATGCGAACGCATGCTCACCCGGCGCAACCGGGGTTCTCGTGTCTCTCACTAAACGTTTTGCATCGATCCGAACCCATCGACGAAGAATCCGGCAGAGACGACGGAAATCGCGCACATCACAAAAAATATCGGCGGTCCGTCGTGAAGCAGAACGTCCTTCTTTGGATCCAAATCAATCATGCGTTTCCTATTTTTGTCTGCCCTTTTGGCATGCACCACCATGGTGGCTGGTGAAGACTACGGAGTTGACTGCTCCTTCCCTATTCACGGCCTTGAGTCATCCTGTGGAGATTTGTTGGGAGATCGCAAGGCTATCTACGACGAGTACATGGACGGATGCCGCGAGCATTGGGGTGCCAAGGGAGCCAAGCGATGCAACCAAAATGAGAAGGAACGTTTCGAGATGAGTATCCGACAACCCAAGAGTATGGTGGTGAGTAAATGGAGTTTATGAAGAGTTTGTCGTTCGGAAGGTATCCTCACATTTTCGGTCATTGCCCGACCAGAACTACACCTCCACTGGATTCAAGAAGATCAAGGCTCCACCAAAGCTTTGGAAGCTTCTTAGTGAATATTGGGAGGCAAATAAGGATGATAAAGTGATCGAGGACTGGGGAATTGGAAATGTGTACACCAACAACTGGAAAGCACCTACATACATGGTCAGTGTTGAAAACCCCGACATGGAAGGTGGAGGTCCATACATGAAATCCAAGGTCTGGGAAGCTGCTCGTCCTACCCTTGAAGCCTGGACTGGAATGAAACTCCGACCATCTTCCCTGTATGGAATTCGCATTTATACCGAAGGAGCTATCTTGTCCCCTCATGTCGATCGCCTTCCCCTCGTCTCTTCCTGCATTATTAATGTTGCTCAAGATGTTGACGAGCCTTGGGAATTGGAAGTTTATGATCGCCACGATCGCGCGGTAAATGTGACCATGGAACCAGGAGATATGGTTTTGTACGAATCTGGAAGTTTGATGCACGGCGTAAGTTTCTCTGGATAATATTTTCTCTTGTGTGCTTCTTGGCTAACGAGATCGCCTCCTTGTCTTGTTGCAGAGACCATTCCCCCTGAAAGGAAACTACTATGCCAATATCGTAAGTTGACCGATGGATAGTTTGTACGGCTCGTCTCTACTGTCGCTGTATCTAACCTTGTTGGTATGATGTTACAGTTTATCCACTTCGAACCTACCGGTGAGCTTTTGGACGGAGGATGGGTTGATTTGGATGACTTCTACCCTCCCTACATTCTTCCAGGCTCTCCTGAGCAAGCAAACTGGAAACGCCGAAATCCTGGCGGCTGGAAGCACGGTGCTCCTACTTCGGCCCAATCTGAAGGACATGCTGCTGCTGCCGCCGGTGATGTCGAAGCCTTGGAGGAGCTTGCAGCTGAGGACAAGCGGGTCCTACATATGAAGGATGGCAACGGCTGGCAACCAATTCATGAAGCTATCCGAGCAGGTCATCTCGATGCTGTCAAACTCTTGGTCGAGCATGGAGCCGATATCAATGCGGTGACCAACGAGGGAATGGGAGTAAGCCCATACAATATTGCCGTAACAAGTCATTCAATCAAGCACCCTGTGGCGGAATACTTGGCGTCCTTGGGAGCTGTCGACGTTGGTCCTGATCTCTAGATTGTAAACTAGTATTATAGTTAGATAATAATATCAAGAATTGAACTTATTTCCTGCATGTTTATCAAGTCTGACAAAATAAACTAAGTACTCGTATCCTTGCTTTGTTCCAGTGATTCCTGTAGCTGGTGAAAACTCCTTTTCTGTAGGGAGGAGCAAATGTTACAACTTCTTTTCATTGCTCCCTTCAAAATCAGTGAACAAAGACCCACTTTATGCTTTAGGGTGTTTTCAAGAAGCCAGTGAGGCATCCGAGCAATGTTGTATCCTCCTGCTGGTGACAGGATTGCTTGATTTAGAAAAAGAACGCAATATCGAGAAGTCCTATCTTCAAGGCATTGGTATCATTTGTAAATAAATATGGCGACAACGAGAACACACCGCTACAACTATGAGAGTCACAGTATGAAATCACGTAAAATCCGAACTAGTCGGTGCGCCTTCCTAGCAACGACTCTGTGACCCGATGAGTCTTTGCAGGATTAGGAACCGAACACCTTGGACCCAAAGGGAACGGAAATGCCATCCAAAGAAAAAGACATCAACCACGTTCTTTCTCACAAAAAGTGACCAGTCGGTTTCATGATCATGATCAACTACTTTAGCTCTCTCGCCATTCTTGCATTCCTTAGTGCAGCCACCCTTTCGGGTGCTGCTGACTACGGTGTTGACTGCTCGTTCCCCATTCATTCTACAGAACTCACATGTGGAGACCTGCTTGGCGACCGAAAAGCTGTGTATGATGAGTACATGGATGGATGCCGAAAGAAGTGGGGCAAGAAAGGAGCCATTCGCTGTGACCAAATGGAAGAAGATCGTATTGAGATGAGTGTTCGTCAGCCTCGCAGTATGGTGGTACGTTTTCCTTTTCCCAGTTAAAATTCTTTGGAAACATCAAACCTAACATAATTTGCATTCCAGAACTACACTGATACTGGTTTCAAGAAAATCAAGGCACCAAAGGCCCTATGGGATCTCCTTAGCAACTATTGGGAGAGAAACAAGGACAAGAAGATGAAAGAAGAGTGGGGAATTGGAAATGTTTACACGAACAACTGGGCATCGGACACGTACATGGTCAGTGTCGAGAACCCAAATCTTCCAGGAGGAGGACCTGAAATGAAAGATGCCATCTGGGAGGCTGCCCGCCCTACCATCGAGACCTGGACAGGCATGAAGTTGAGACCTTCGTCCTTGTATGGCATTCGAATCTACACTGAAGGTGCTATTCTTTCCCCCCATGTCGACCGTCTCCCATTGGTCTCTTCCTGTATCGTCAATGTTGCTCAAGACGTTGAGGAGCCTTGGATTCTTGAAGTATATGACCGCCATGATCGTGCTGTTAACGTGACAATGGAACCTGGTGACATGGTCTTGTATGAGTCTGGAAGTTTGATGCATGGTGTAAGTGGACGGATCGAAGGTGTGAAGACACCGGCAATGCTTATACACTCACTGGTGTGACTTGCACTTTCTCTGTTGTAGCGGCCTTTCCCATTGAAGGGTAACTATTTTGCCAATATCGTAAGTCCATCCTCAGCTACTACTGTTGCAGACAACAATTGCCTTGATCGCAACTCTCCTAACAATTTGGTTCTTTTCGAATCAGTTTATCCACTTTGAACCAACTGGTGAACACTTGTACAACACAGAATGGGAAGAGATCGATGACTTTTACCCTCCTTACATTCAAGCTGATTCTCCATGGATCCCTAATTGGGAGCGCCGCAACCCAGCCGGATGGAAGCAAAATGCTCCCTCTGCCGCTGACATTGATCAATCGGAAGGACATGCTGCTGCCGCCCATGGTGACATCGACGTCCTCACGGAACTTGCAGCTCAAAACAGACGTGCTCTTCATGTTGAGGACAAGAACGGATGGCAACCCATCCATGAGGCCGTCCGTGCAGGAAATGTCGAGGCCGTACGACTATTGATCGAGAATGGAGCCGATGTCAACGCTGTCACAAACTTCGGTGAAGGTGTCAGCCCTTACAACATGGCTTTGAAGGGATTCTCCGCCGATCACCCCGTCTCCAAGCTGTTGAAACAGTTCGGTGCCATCAATGTGGGACCAGAACTATAAACCATCACTTTTCATACAAATATACATCATGACAACATGAGAAACTAAATCACAAAAAATGGAGCTTGGAGCGATCAACGATAGTCCAGCAGTGACATGCAAGAAGAAGTCTTGACGGTCGTGGCCATCCCACTATGTTAATAATATATGGCTTTAAAGAATTAATTTTATCGGAAGACTTAAATTATTCCTTTGGGCGCATTATTTTACAAGAGTTAGAAACGCTAGATGAGTAGTCGACGTAGTAGTAATCGTTGGGCATCGACACCACCGGCGCACCTAATCTGGCTGGCTCGGCAGATGATTCCCATTTGCTCAAACACGCTCCCAACACTTATTCAAAACCGAATATCATCAACCACATCAACGCTCGATTGGATCGCTCCACGACGTTGTAAACCACAATTTGCTTCAAGAGTACAAGAATCACTCAACCACAGACATGAGAAAAGTAACAACGGCATGCATCCCACTCACTACAGTTTTACTTCTAGCCTCCGTCATCGGAGGAAGTTCCGATGGTTACGGACTGGATTGCTCATTTCCCATCCACGGTGCTCTTCGTGAAGATTGCGGAGGTTTGGTGGATCGACAAAGTCTTTATGACGAATTCATGAATGGCTGTTTCAAGACATACGATGAGGAATCTTGCTTGGAGAACGAAAACGTTCGTATCGAAATGAACTGGCGTCAACCTCAGTCCATGTTGGTAAGTGCTGTTGCCCAAGTATACAATCGGGTGTAGGGAATTCTGGATGTCTCAAAGAAAGACGCCCTTGATCACACAGAATTACACAGATGTTGGATTCAAAAAAGTAAAAGCTCCCCCAGGTCTACAAAAGTTGCTTGGGGATTTCTGGGAAGCTAATCAGGACCAAGCCACGTTTGAATATTTCCCATATGGCGCAATTTTTGTCAACCATTGGGACTCACCAACATACATGGCTTCCGTCGAAGATTTGAGTTTGGAAGGGGCAGGCGAGGAATTGAAAGAAGCCATTTGGGAGGTTGCTCAAACTGGAATTGAAGAATGGACAGGCAAGAAAGTGCGACCTTCTTCCCTCTATGGGATTCGAAAATACACGACGGGTGCCATTCTCAATCCACATGTCGATAGAATTCCGCTGATCAGCTCCTGTATCGTTAACGTCGCTCAGGATTTGGATGAAGATTGGCCTTTGGAAGTATATGATCGTGCTGGGAATGCGATCAATGTCACGATGGAACCTTTTGACATGGTTTTCTATGAGAGTCATTCACTCATTCATGGTCGCCCCTTCCCCATGAAAGGACGCTACATGGCCAACATCTTCATTCATTTTGAAGCCGTGGGGTTCGAAGATGACGAAGGCGCACACGAACTCGAAGATGGAAGGTTAATCCCTCCCTATATCCTTCCGGATTCCCCCGAGGTCGAACATTGGCTGGAAGAACACCCATTGGGGTGGTCCGAGGTAAGCGATCTGCAATGATTCTATTCTTTGTTGAAATAATTGGAACGAACTCATGTCATCACGACAGGATTGGTTTGAAGATTACCTTGATGAGCTAGGCGAAATGGCAGCAAGGGGAATGGTTGAAGAAATCGAGGCAATGCTCGAGGTTGATAGTCGAATTGTGAACGCTGAGGATGACGCTGGGTGGCAGGTACGTTTTGGATGATGTCTATGATATTGCAGAGAAACTTCCCAAGATCACATCTCACCTCATTAGAAAAATCCAGCCACTTCATGAGGCTGTTTTGGCCGGAGAATTAGAGATTGTCGAACTACTCATTGACTATGGTGCTGACATCAACGCTCGTACATTGTTTGGTCATGGACAATCCCCACTGAACATCGCCAAATCAGAGTACGGAGAAAGCCACCCAATATTTGTTCTTCTCCAAAGTATGGATGCCGAGGACCACAGTAACGATGGTACTTATTCTGAGGAAGACTTCGAGGAAACCGATGATGAATATGAAGAGGACGAGGAGGGAGATGAGTTGTAGGATTAACTTAACGTAGAAATCTTTGGTCAGATTCGTTTTCACGTTCGGAATACATTTCATGGTTAGGCATATCAGAGATAGTTAGTAGAGTAGATACACTGAAAGTCATGTTGTTGTGATTGCCTTCTAGCCAACATGATCCTGGAGTTTACTCATCTCTTTATGTCAAGCACAAGCAAGACTGGACTGGTCCTTCCGTCGTCAATCGCCAGTACTGCTATGTTGTTGCGTGATGCTACCGGTACCTAGCATGTGGTGGGAATGATTACTCGCAGGCTTCGCGTTTTGCAACTTCAAGAAAAAATTATGTCGGCTGAACCCGAACGCTTCATCATCAGCATGGAGAATATTTGGAAACCTTCCAACGCATAAATTCATTTGTTGCATGCACCGGTTGAAAGTCGACAATGAAACTCTTTCAATTTGTTTACCTTGCTGTACTCGTGGCATGCACCACCATGGTGGCTGGCGAAGACTACGGAGTTGACTGCTCCTTTCCTATTCACGGACTCGAGTCATCCTGTGGAGATTTGTTGGGAGATCGCAAGGCTATCTACGACGAGTACATGGACGGATGTCGCAAGAAATGGGGACGGAAGGGTGCTTTGCGTTGCGACGAAGGTGAAGCTGATCGATTGGAAATGAGTCGCCGACAACCTCAAAGCATGGTGGTACGTCCAGAGAATGACGCCTCATTTTTTGGTAATGCTGATGCACTAACCCGTGCCCCTGTTTTGTGCAGAACTACACTTCCACCGGATTCAAGAAAATCAAAGCTCCTAAGCCTCTCTGGGACCTGATCAACAACTATTGGCAAAAGAATAAGGAAAAGAAAGTTAAGGAAGAGTGGGGAATTGGAAACGTCTACACGAACAACTGGGCTTCCCCAACTTACATGGTCAGCGTGGAAAACACTGGACTACGAGGAGGAGGTGCTTCCATGAAGAACAGAATTTGGGAAGCCGCACGGCCCACCATTGAGGAGTGGACTGGAATGAGACTTCAGCCATCTTCCATGTACGGAATTCGAATCTACACTGAGGGTGCCATTCTTTCTCCCCACGTTGATCGCCTGCCTTTGGTTTCGTCCTGTATTATCAACGTTGATCAAGATGTCGACGAGCCTTGGGAATTGGAAGTTTATGATCGTCACGACCGTGCTGTCAACGTGACTATGGAACCCGGTGACATGGTTTTGTATGAATCTGGCAGTTTGATGCATGGAGTAAGTATCGGTTGCCCGAGGTTCTCCAAGCAGAATTTTTTGTCCTAACCTCATGCAAAATGTATGTTTTCTTCTGCAGCGACCATTCCCCTTGAAAGGAAGATATTACGCAAATATCGTAAGTTGATGCTTGGTTACTGATTTTCTTGCGTTCCGGAACTATTCCTGACATTTCTTTCTCTTCAGTTCATTCATTTTGAACCAACTGGGCAACACCTCCACGATTCTGAGTGGGACAGCAATGGCGAATTCTTCCCTCCATACCTACTACCAAACTCCCCTGAAGAAAGGACGTGGGCACGACGAAACCCTGGTGGGTGGAAGAAGCAATCTCCTTCTGCTGCCGATACTAGCAAGTCGGAAGGCCACTTGGCAGCTGCACTTGGTGATGTTGAGTCTCTTTCGGAAATTGCAAAGGCCAACAAGCGCGCATTGCATGTTAAGGATAAGAACGGGTGGCAACCACTTCATGAGGCGGTTCGTGGGGGACACGTCGATGCTGTTAAGTTGCTTGTTGACCACGGAGCTGATGTCAACTCCGTGACAAACTTTGGAGAAGGTGTCAGCCCCTATAACATTGCTCTTACATTCTTGTCCGCGGACCATCCCGTTGCCATGTTGTTGGAAGAACTTGGTGCCGACAACGTCGGTCCCGATCTATGAGCAAGTGCATGTTACTCTTTATAGTGTTGACCTTGTAGAATACCTTAAATTTACATTTTTTGTAGATGTGTACACTTTTATGCTTACACCCATACAACCTTTTCTTCTAGGTCATCAATAGTGATATCAAGGAATCCCAGCATCAGATCAGGGTTTACTGCAAAATATCCATTCAGATTTTCCAATGCAAGATCCAATTGAACTCGAACTTGGTCACTGAGATTGGATGCCACGATCTGAGTAATGTTGTCTTCGAAACTCTTGACGACACCGTTCAGTATCCAGTCCGCCCCAGTATCTTTCACCTTCAATTTGACCTTTTCAAGTTTGACATCAAGCTCACCAATTTGCAATAGTGGAACGGCGACACGTCGGCCCATTGGTTGGTCGATGTACTGCTTCACGCACTCCACTCTCAACTTGATGGAGACATTTCGAACAAGAAGGCTTCCACTTCCCTCGAAGACTGGGTCAAATACAGTGCGTCTTTGCTCGTTTTTCTCTATCCGGAACAAGAACTGGTCAAGATGGAAAGTAAGCTTCTGTATCTCGAGATAGAGGACAGAAGGGTCCACCCTTGGGTTGAAGCGGTGTACGCAAACGTCAGATGCTTCGATGCTCCGAGGGTATTCAGTAGGCTTGATAGATACTGGAGTAGCGCGACCGTTTGATTGGCTAACAAGATCGGCATCAATGCCATCTTCATGTAGTTGGATTTGGTATGTCACATCGCGAATAGCAATTTCAAGTAGCTCATCGTCATCAATCTCTAAGTTCCGCCATAGCTCGATTCCACAATTGAGTACAGCAGACACTGGCAGCCCCTTCAATACAGATGCCACATATCGGTCTGTGGGAGGTTGGCTGACGCCACCCACTCCTTCTTGCCAACATCCATGTAGTTGAGCGTTCAAAATCAAATCACGGATGTGGTCCAAAACGGAAGTTTCACCTACAGTCTCTTGGACCGGCGGATTGTACGCAGATGCTGGTTCAGAAATATCAGATTTGCACTCATCTTCGTGATTCCCGAGCATAGGAAAAAACAATGTGTCACCACCCATCACTGTGTCCAGAGGTGTGGGTTAGAGAAGTCGCACAACTAGCTTCAATACAGCCATGCACGTACCTTGACAAGTTAGGTTCTCTCGTTTGATTGACAGATCTGTTAGTGTCAGATCCCCACCATCAGCACCCCGACATGTCAACATCCAACCCTCAGCGAGATCGCGCTTTTCAACTGGAATGGACATCTTTGGCAAGTAATCCTACCAAGAACGAGTGAGGAATGGGCCATCTAGGAACATGTCATTCTGTTTCGTTTTCTGAACTTACCAGGAATCTCTCAATGGCTACGGTTGCCTTCTCACGGATAAACTCTGAAGTCTTCCCAGGATCGTCAACTGCCTCTGATGCCTCTTTCAGAAATTGGTCGATATCAACCTCATCGACCAAGTTCAGGATGTCGTCCTCAATGCTGCAGATTCATTAACACCAGGATTAGGACCAATACAAGACAGATAAGAAGCAGTTCAACTTTTTCGTACCTCGGGTAGTATGGCAATACGACCATCATATCCTTGACATCACGAGAGAACGACTCCAGAGCTAGGATCAGTTTCATATCGATATCATGAATGATCCTGACAGCTTCATCTTGCAACATGAAATCCAGCCAATCTGTGGTTACATCGCCATCACTGATCATTCTGAATTGTGCAATACCCAGAGAAAACAGGTTTGAAAGCGGAACTAGGTATTCCTGGACAGAGCTTGGCATCTTTGCAACTAGCCAAGAAAACTCAGTATCGGCAGCTTCCAACAAAGGCATCCAAAACTTCCCAGCGATGGTGAAATCTTTGAGGAGCCGAAAGTGCCTGAGTGTATGAAAGTTAGACGCATGAATGGAAAGCATCTGCGATGCTACTTTTTCGGAGTCAAAGACACGAACGAGGACGCGCTCAAGGGCATCCATTACTTTGTCATCGATTAGGACTCGCAGGATGCTGCGACGTGGAGCGGCCACAAACTGAATCGTTGTTCCCAACCGTGCCAACTTCGCGTTGTTTCGGGCGGCAACTGTGCCGTTTCTCGAGTTAGCATGGGCAAAATGATTGTAGATGAACTGAGCTGTTTTGTGGTAGTGTTCGCGACTCTCCTCGTCAACAATTTTTGCAGTGACAAGCGCTTCCTCTAGTCTTTCTCCACACTTCTTCCAATCTCCTTGTTCGAGAGACAGCAACAACACCTCATCTTGTACCACTGTATCTACAAATCTGAGAACCCGAATCTTTGCGCGGCGCCCTTGCTTTTCCATTCGCTCAGCAATCCCTTTGCCAATTTTCTCTAATCTATCCTTGACTGGACCAAACGTCGATACAATTTCATCCCAAGCCCTCTTCCAAATCTTCAATGAACTCGGTGAAATATTTTTCTGCTGCACCTTGATGATGGTTTTCACAAAAATCAGGATTTCGTAACACACTGACATGGCGATCCTGAAATTGGGTTCATCCACGCCACAGCTTGCCCGTGCAATCGAGACGATTCTCATTAGTGTACGGAGAATAGCAAAAGCACGATCATATGTGCTCTTGATAGTCTTTGGGTCAATCACATCAGAAGAACATTCCATCTCAATGCTTTCTGCTGGCATGCCATTGTTTTCTTCCGTTTTCGAACCGAACAAGCCAAACATGTCTTTCATGAACCACGATGCTTCACCTTGCTCCCTGGTGTGTTTGCTTGAATGCGTACTTTCTGTCGCTGTGATCACAATGTTACTAACGTCGTTCCCTTTGCTATCCAGATAGCCCTGAGGGTCATCGAGACGATCAAAGAAGTCGACCACTGATGTGATGAATTCGTTCATGCCTTCATCAAATTCCTCGTCTTCTTCCGTGGCGCGAAGGAAACTCTTCCACAGAATATCAGAGTACTTGGATAGTGAGTTCCATATTTCAGTCGATGGAAGCTCAAACTGTTTAGACTTTGTATCGACCTTCATGGCAGCATTGTAGCTATCAAGCTCGAGTTGATACTGTACTGCAGCCTTCAAGTGTTCAACAACAGGAATGAACCGGGCGCTCTTGCAAGTAAGCACATCCTTGCGATTGATAGTGAGGACCTTCCCATGGTTTCTGCCTCCATCTGTCACATCGACAACAAATCTACCAGATTTGTAATTTTTGCCTCCTTCTACATACGCCACAACTTCACCATTCCCAACCAACGTCTCAACTTCAAAACCAACGGAAGCCTCAACAGTACTATAAATGGCATCACGTTGCAAGTAGGCATGTGCACTTCCTATTCCTCGCCTCTGCCAAAGAGAACGAACGATATGGCAATCATCTTCCACACGCCACCCAACAAGGACACCTAGGCCAAATGCAGTTGCTACGCAAGACCCTAAGGGTAGTTTGGAATGCTTGGGCATGTAGCGGTCACTCCATTCATCCATTACTCGGAAAGTCATCTCCGCAAACTGACCATTTCGAAGGAACGACTTGTCCAATTGGACTGTGACGGAGAGACAGTTCGACCCACGTTTGCCCTGTGGCGGAAGTTTGTTCTTCTGAAAGATCGCCAACCGCTTGCTGGAAATGACTGTCCCCATCTGGAAGTGACGTGAGCGGGAGGTCTTGCTGATCTTACAGCCAGGTTGGTATGGAATGATAGGAACAGCGATTTTGACACCACGCATGAGTAGGGCTCGTTTACGATGAGGTCGATCGGTGGCACCAGGAGTTGCTGGTACATCATGAGACCCAGCAGTCAGTGCAACAGGATACGAGCATTCCACGTCGCCAGACCGCGTGGACTTCTCCGGAAGCGAAGAACTGCGCTTTGGAGTAGCAGCCAAATCATTTCTTGCAGACGACCCCAAGTGCGTCTCGGAAGAGCTTTGTTTTGGGGTTTGAGGGCTTCCGCGATTCACTGGTGTAGCGTCTGCCTGAGACAAGCCAATGGCTGTGCTGGTAGGAGAAACCCCCACACTATTAGCTGCTGCAGACGCATCTGTCCACATTGTATGCACCGGCGGCAAAGCAGTCAATACTTCTTTCTTTTTCGAGAGAGGCTGATCGCGATTGCCTTCGGCAAGTCTTGGTGAGTTGGTATTGTTATCCGCATGTCCAAATTGCTTCTTGGCATTCTTTGCAAGTCGCTCCGCTGTGTCGTGAGACGTCATGGCTTTTTGAACAGCTGCTGATCCCAAGATCTTTTTCCCAATCTGGGCACCCACATCAATCCAGTTGAGCTCTGTCTCAGGAGCAATGTCAAGGCTGCTGTTTACTTCTGTGGATATATCAGACTGAAGACAATCTTCTTCGCTGAGAATAGTATTCAAAGCGGACATGTCAGTCGTGCCTCCCTTATCAACAGTACTCTTGAGCTCTTTGAAACTGAGAGTGTCACTGAATGTGACCGCCTTTCGGCGTTCTGTTTCTTGTAGGTTCCGCAAGATAGCGTCCGTTTCCTGCTGGAGTTTGGAGTTCAATGCTACAGTTTCTTGCGACTCATCTGTGAACAATTTAGCCGGCCCCGTACGTGTCCCGCCCTTTTTGGCAGCTTTCTTCCACTTGTTTACCGTCTTTCGAAGTTTGGCGTACTGCCTCTTGACGTGTGCCTCATGCAGCATAGTGTGGCAAAAATCAATGGCATGCACATGTTTTTCCGTGTCAGAACTCCAATGGTTGGGAGAATTGTCTGCCGTAACGGGCGGAGGGAAACCCCATAGGTACCTCGAAAAGCTGGACGCTCCTTTTCCATTGTCATGCCACTCAAATCCCTTTTCGTTCCATTCTCTTCCTCGAAATCGCCCACCAATCAATACAACTCCGTCAATCCAAATCATAGTAGGAACAACTTTGTCAATAGCAACAGTGACAGGCCGTGGAAGTGCCTGCGACACTTCCTTCCAGTCCACCAACACGGATAAGAATAGGAGGAGCAACAGGGCAGTCGCATGCAACGACCAGAGTGTGACTACAGCAGTGGTTGCGGACACGGCAATAAGCTGAACCAATGTACAAAAGAAAAAAGCCCAAAGTCCGGTTGAAATCGGTTTGGCATTGGCTATCAACATGCTGATCACTTGACGTCCAGCATCGACCCAGGTTTCCGACTGTTGAGCATAGGACCATTGCTGCAAAATCCACTTCCAATTGCGTTGAGAAAGCAATGGTTTCAAGGTCGGTGTGACATAATCTTCGTCCTCTAAGTAGGAGGAGGTCTGAAGTGAAAACTCTGGGTTATGATTGAGAAGTTTGGTCAAAGAAGCACCAAATTCATCTGTGGGATCGACCTTGGCAGGTTTGGATTGATCGACATCATCAATGGCGGTCCGAATGGACTCCATAAAAGCAGTGGAATTGGCCTGAATGGAGGCATTGTATTTGAGACGACGCGTGTTTATTTTCTGTGCAATCGAAGCGACTGCCACCGCTGGAATAGTCTTTCGGTTAGGCTTGGTTACGACCGGATCGCTGTGTCTTTTCTTGTATCGAGGTGTGGGAACTGAATCGGACATGACTGCCTGTTCTTCCAACAGAGGATTGTTGGCCAGCTAGAATACCAAGTGAGCTTGCCTTCTTTCACGTATAGTATCAAATCCGTTCTTCTTGTCGACAACGAAACAAAAACTGCTGCACCACCTGAACAAACTACCGGTAGAACAATGATGGGATGTTTTTCTTGTTGGGCGTTGTTGTTGGTGGATGTTGCCTTGCTTTCAGTTTTTACGATGGGATTTTGAACCTAAACGAAATGCCGACGTGCTCCAGCCGCGTGTCCATGCTTTAAGTAAATGTACAAGTGCGACACCATGGACGGAGGAAGATGGCATGGTGGCGACATGGCGGATAATCAGTCCGTTGGGAAGCGGAGGAAGGGCGCCTCGAATCGGACACAAGAAGTGTTCGAGAAGAAAGATCTATTGGAGTCAGTCGACTCCTTGGGGTGTTGCGCGGGACATAACCATTGGAAACATCCCAAGTGCGAACTTCCTGCAGTAGGATACAAGAGCAGTTGCCACTTGGCAGAATTGTGGTTCCAACAACAACTCTGAACCAGTGTTCCAGGCGTGATTTCTTGCAACCTATATACAACACACTCATATAAACTACCATGAAAAGTTACGCCATGGGTCGGTGGCCGCAGTTGTCTCGTCGTCATTCCAAAGGAATCATGAGCCTTGGGCTTCTCATGTTGGCAGAGTCAGTGTCCATGTCTCATGCCTTATCTGCTGCACAGCAACAAACCAATCTACATCAAATACCGTCTACACTCAAGGATATGGGAGGGACGACAACTAATGGACCCGTCGGTGATTCTGAAACCTGCGAAGCCTCAAGCTCTACGGATTCTTCCTGTGTGTCTGCACCTTCTGAATCCCAGTCCGGTAGCAACAACGAATTGCTCGCGCATTGTTGTTCTACTTGCAGTCACTGTACATTTGATGTCATTCATGCCTGTCAGCGTGGGGGACACATGCCATCGCTGTCCAAATCCGTGGAGGTTGTAGAAAAAGTGGCGACGCTTCCATTTGGAATTCCTCTCAATGGTTGGAAAGTCATCTTTCAAGCCTTTTTGACCACTCTCAATGTTGTTTGCTGGTATGTTCCGTTGAGAAGCAAACATATCAGTGATAATCAGTTGGCCTTGTCCTTGGCCAATGCATTCTCTGGTGGTGTCTTTTTGTCCTTGGCCTTTGGGCATTTGCTTCCCGAGTGTGTTCATGGCTTCCATGGCACATCCATCGAAAATGAAGTAGCTCCATATCTACTCGTTCTGGCAGGTTATCTACTTATTTTCTTTGTGGAAAAGGTCGCCTTCGACGCTCACGAAATCCTCCATGAAATGGAGCATGCCCAAGAAAAGGAAAATGCCGATGCTGGTGCCTCGAGTGGGCGCAGTGCAGTAATTCTTTTGGGAGCGTTGGCTGTACACAGTGTCTTGGAAATGGTTGCTTTGGGTTTAGCAGATTCGTTCAAGGATTCTGCAATTTTGACGTTATCCATTGCATTGCATCAGGTACGTAGGATGAACTGACCTATTTCCAGGAGTTTATGTTTGGAGCATCTCATGTATTACTTGTTTGCCTCTTTGCATTGTTTCTTTTTCGGGTACTCGTAGCCTGCCGAATCTATTGCCTTGCTTGTGGCGTTCCTGAAATCCGGTATGCCCAAAGAACAAATCATTCGATTTTTGTCGGTATTCAGTACCATGGGTCCTATCGGCGTGGCCCTCGGTATGGCAGTCAATGAGTTTGCAGCACCCGTCGTCGACTCGATCATGATTGCTATTGTTGCGGGAACGTTTATCTATGTGGGAGCCACGGAGGTTATCCCCGAGGAATGGGAAACCTCGGAACACAAATGGAAAAAGTTCATTTCACTCCTGTCGGGTATCATTTCCATTCTGGTTGTGACACAATACACAGCGACACTAGATTTATAGTCCAATTCCCCTAAACTGAGATTTATTAGCTTTTCATATCTTCGTTTGGAAGTATGTGAAATGATGTTGTGGGTGAGGTTGGGAGGGGCAAGAAGAAGCTGTGTTTTTTATCCTTTTGATTGCGTCCGTACCTCGTTCGTGGAGGACCCAAGCAGCATCCCAAAAGATGGGCGATCTGCGATCTTTGTCTTTCTGTTGTGACACAACAACAACAACAACAACAACAACAACAACAACANGAGGGGCAAGAAGAAGCTGTGTTTTTTATCCTTTTGATTGCGTCCGTACCTCGTTCGTGGAGGACCCAAGCAGCATCCCAAAAGATGGGCGATCTGCGATCTTTGTCTTTCTGTTGTGACACAACAACAACAACAACAACAACAACAACAACAACATCTATTGAAACACGTTGGTACGGCACTGTACTCGCACCATGATTCGCGTACGAACGTTGATGAGCTTGCCCACTGGCAGCGTGAATCGAATGGCCGCAGCATACCGATCGACATCATCTCCATCACAAGCTTGGAGGCGTCTCACCACTTCGCCGAACAAGACACAACCCGCCAAGGAAGCGCCAACGGAAACTCAGGCTACGAGTACTGCCGACAACGACAGTCTCTACCTCGGAACACACCTTTGGCGTTTGGCTTGTGCATTTGGATTTGTATACATATTTACTGAATATGGATTGGAGTTGACCATTTGTGAAGGGCCCAGTATGTTGCCCACCATTCGCGAGTCAGCGGAAATCGTGCTGATGGATCGATTCACCCCTCGGTGGTTCGGCCTACAGGGTGGGCCAAATGGCGAAACACGGGCAACCTTGGCCAAGCAGAAGCAAGCAGAACACGAGAAAAGTCTCGATCCCTCAGTGGTTCCCACTTGGTACCAAACGAGAATACCAGTCAACCGACTGTCGACGGAAGGGTCGTGGCGTCGCTTCTATGAGACTACGACAAGCCCCATTAGTGTCGGGGATGTAGTTGTCATTCAGCATCCCGATCGGATAGGAACGGTTTGTAAGCGAGTGTTGGCGTTACCGGGGGATGTTGTGACAAAACCGGTATTGCCTGGACGTCGAGTTCGACGTCAACGCCGCCCCACGGAGGTTGCCGTTCCCGATGGTCACATTTGGGTGGAAGGGGATAACCCAGCCAATTCCTCTGACTCACGAAACTATGGCCCGGTTCCTGCATCTCTGATCATGGGACGAGTATTAGGCCGTGTTTGGCCTTTGAGGGGACATGCCCTTATGGAAAGGGGAGCTCGCCCAATGCCCGATCATCATCCGGACAAGCCGCATGAATCCATTTCAGGAAGCATTGCATACCCAGCGGGCTACAACAACCAGCTCATCGTGGATGTCCAAACATCCGGCTAAACTAGGTCAAATAATCATGCTACATTGTCGTGCGACGAGAAATCGAGAAGCAGTAGTTCAACTAGACTAACTTCCAAAGTTACAGACACAGAAAGTCGGACAGAAGAGACTTTCCCACAAACTCAGAAGAGGACTTAGCTGAGTTGGAGAAGTCCATGTCCTCCGTTGATGGCGAAGAAAGTGTCGGCGAAGACAAGGGAAAGGACAGCCATCAACTTCATGACAATGTTCAAAGCAGGTCCAGAGGTATCCTTGAATGGATCTCCAACGGTATCTCCGACAACGGCAGCCTTGTGGATGTCAGATCCCTTACCCTTGAGCTCGGAATCAGCAGATTGCTTCTCAATGTACTTCTTGGCGTTATCCCAAGCACCTCCAGAGTTGGACATGGAAATAGCGAGTTGGACGGAAGCGACCAAAGCACCGACAAGAAGTCCAGAAACGGCAGTGACACCGAACAAGATACCAGTCAAAAGAGGGGTGAAGATGACCATAGCACCAGGAGGGATCATTTCCTTCAAGGAAGCTTGAGTGGAGATTTGGATGCAAGCATCGTAGTCAGGGCGCTCAGTTGGGTTCTCGTCAAGAAGGTGAGGCTTCTCATCGAATTGGCGTTGGACCTCCAAGACCATGGCCATGGCGGCCTCTCCGACGGACTTCATGGTCAAGGCAGCGAAAGCGAAAGGAATCATACCTCCGACGATGAGGAAGGCGAAGGTCAAAGGCTCGAGCATGTTGACACCCTCGGAGAAAACAACATCGTTGGAAGAGTGACGGATACGGGTGACGAAAGCACCGAAAAGGGCAAGGGAGACAAGGGCAGCGGAACCAATGGCGAATCCCTTTCCGATAGCGGCAGTGGTGTTTCCAGCGGCATCCAAAGCATCGGTCTTCTCACGAACACTGGGGTGGAGCTCAGCCATCTCAGCAATACCTGGAAAAAGAAAGTGAACGTGAGCAAATGCAGAGAATCACCAGTGTACAACAACAAACTAACGATTTCTCACCTCCGGCGTTATCACAGACAGGTCCGTAGACATCGATGGAAAGACCAGTGGCCAAGTTGGAGAGGAATCCAATGGCGGAAAGAGCAACTCCGTACATGTCACAAAGAGTGAAAGAGAGGTAGATGACAAAGGCAAGAACAAGAACAGGGATGATTGCGGACTTGAATCCAAGGGCAATTCCGTAGATCATGTTGGTGGCAGCTCCAGTCTTGCAAGAGTGGGCAACCTCACGGACGGGTTGGTAAGAGTGAGAAGTGTAGTACTCGGTGATAAGACCAATGATCAATCCACCGACAGCTCCCAAGCACACACAGACGGTAGCAAGGAGAGGGGAAAGAGTCAAGACCTTGGTTCCGATAGTAGCTTGGAGTTCGAAGGAGGCAGGGAGGAAAGTGGTGGCGGCGATGTAAACAGCAGGGATCATCAACAAAGTGGTGGAGATGAGCTGAACCTTCAAGGCGTTCTCAACATCAGGCTCGGACTTGACAGTCTTGATGTGGGTAGCAATGAAAGAGCAGACCAAGCAGACGAAGATACCAACGGCAGAGACGGCAACAGGGAAGACCATGGCGTCCCATCCAGAGGAAACTCCGATGCTGCTTCCGATGACCAAAGCGGCGCAGGTAGACTCGGCGAAAGATCCGAACAAGTCAGATCCCATACCAGCGACATCACCGACGTTGTCACCAACGTTGTCAGCAATAGTGGCGGGGTTACGAGGATCGTCCTCAGGGATTCCGTGAACGACCTTTCCGACAAGATCGGCTCCAACATCGGCGGCCTTGGTGTAGATACCTCCACCAACACGTCCGAACATGGCAATAACGGATCCTCCCAATCCGTATCCGGTGAGGGACTCGGTGAGGTAGATCCAGTCGGCAGCCTCAGGGTAGTGAGCGCTGAAGGCCATCATGGTTCCGTACAACATCAACATACCCAATCCGCAAAGAGCGAATCCTAGTAATCAAGAAGGGTAGGACATCAATCGTGAGTACTTGAGTCAGTCAGGAACAACAGCGCGCCACGCAACTACAACGAAACTCCAAGAAAGAAAATAACTTACCCATGACGGCTCCGGCACGGAAAGCGGTGTTGAAGCACTCGGTCCATCCAGGCTTTTGGGCAGAAACGGTGGTACGAACGTTGGAGAAAACAGCAACCTTCATACCCAAGTATCCACTGGCCATGGAGGTGAAAGCACCAAGAAGGAAACTGACGGCGGTGAAAAGACCGCGGGCCATGTCCCATCCGGTACCCCAGGAGACGAGGACGAAGATAAGGATAGAGAAGCAGATAACGAACCAGAAGCAAACAGCGTACTCGGCGGTGAGGAAACTCTCAGCACCCTCGTAGATGGCTTCGTAGATCTCTTGAAGACGCTTGGTGGTGGCTTCATCGTCTCCACTGCTGATAAGTCCAGCAGACTCACCGCCAGCACCTCCAGAGCGAACTGGGATCTTGGCGATGATAGCAAATTGGGAGTAGGCCCAAAGGAGGCCAACAACTCCAGCAACGAGGATCAAGGTAGTAGCAGGGCTCTGTTAAAGGTCATTGACAATGACAAAAACAAGTTAGCTACTTGGCCCTCTACAATAGCAAACAAACCACATTCGATAGGTTACTAGAGTAACAGTATCTTACCAAGCTCATGATTCCTAACACTTTCCAAAGTACTTTTTGGAAAACTAATAGAGGCAATCCAACCGGGATTCCTGATGTGTGCCAATCTTCTGGATCGCAACCGATCTGACACTTCGCTTCTCCTACCGTATCCAAAAATTTCGGATCTTTTCGCGTGTGCATCCAAGACGGCAGTTCGTACTCTGTCCTCTGTCCTCTCATCACTGACACCGATGTCGCAAAGTCGAAGCAGCGTGGTTGACGCAAGTCGCGGTGTTTACTGGCTGGCAGGCGCCGGCACCACCGGGTTCGGATTCATGTGGTTCCGGCATTGGCTCATAGCCGGAAAGGCTACTCTTTGATTGGTTATGGGAAGACCGTCGTCTCTTCGTCTGTCCCTGCATTTTCAGGGAAGAGCAGTTTACTTTGGCTGATGATTGTTGGAGTGGAGCCCACCTGCGCCGGGCGAGGCTCACTGATACTACTCGAAGAACAAAGGAGAAAGAAAAATGAGGTGGCGGCAAAGATATACCACCATGTTGAACTGAACTTGTTGTCAAATCCAAGTGCTGCCAACATGATAGGATTTCACCGGCAGTGATTGCAAGTAGTTATAGTATGCAAGCGAGAAAAAATGTATCGAATGAACCTTTCACGGGGGGGAACTGCTGTGATGAGGAAGGAGGAATAAACAAGAACAACAAGAATTGGGCGGGAGGCGAGCGCCGTGAACTGGTTGGTAGGTCGTGAACTTCAAATCCTTTCGATTTATCCTTCCAACCAACTACCGGTAGATCTCCTTCCATGCCCTTCAAGTCAATCACTGGATGAGGCCGTGCATCAGGAAAGAATGATAGTACTGTACCATTGTATGTTGTGTGAATATGTATGCGCGATAGTATCAGAAATTGACATTGTTTTATTAGTTATTAGTTTCGCTTCCAACAAGCATCGACCGTTACACGAAACTCGTTTTACGCTACCTTGTATCCAAAACTCCATCAACTCCTTCAGTTTAGAGGTTCGTACAGAATAACAAAATTGTCTATTCCAGCGGAAGCTCGTCACAGCCACCACCGGAGAACAAACCAAGTCTACTTGTCCTGGTAGTCCTCTCGTTGACGATGGCTTGATTCTCCACAAGTCAGGGCCGAGAGTATGAAGGATCTCGTAACTTGTAGCGCCTATAGCAGTTCCACCAATTGAGAAGAGCACCAATCTGTAGCCGAATGAAATCGGGGGCGTTGATTGATCCACCATGCATACAAGAAGTGATTCTCTTTCTAAGTTAATAAATACGTTTGTAGGACGTGGCTATCAATAGAATTGCAGCTGCTACTCCTCCGCCTTCTTGAAGATTCAAAAATCATACAAGATGAATGTTGGATGAATCTCAGCCGAGCAGTAGTTACGGAGCTCCCATACAATCCTAATACTAGTATTTAACACCTCCGTTTTTCTCAGGGCGAATATTTGTCGGTGAGTTGCTGAGATTCGCTGAGTTGAGTAGATTCAGGAAATCGGCCCCAAGGTGCCACTCCTCATTGGACGGCATTTTGCCAAGAATTCATGTATTTGTAATGTTGCGATACCGACTGATGGGGTGCAGTATTTGGAGATTCACAATAGATTCAAGGGGCTTCGCACGCGCAACTCAGCGCCTAAGGTGAGTGGTTTTTTCTGCAGGTTGGACACAACTCAGCAAAACAACAACACACTCACGTTGTTACCCCGCTCATCGTGGCCACCCCTGTACACTGAAACTCCTATTTTTAGTTGTTAGAAACCACCATGCTTCGTGTTATGAAACTAAAGATGACCCAAGAGAGCTGCTTTGGGTTTCAGCAAGAAAGTGATGACTCCAACACTCCTGACACAGGAGGGGAACCATCCCAACCTGTTGTGATCACTCAGATCCCTGCTTCGCTTGGAACTCGAAGTGTCTCATCCAGTGCCAATAGTTCAATTTCGTCAACAAATGAATATACAGAGATTGGAAATACTGAAAGCAAGCCACCTAAGATGGTGACTGCTTCCCCACTTCTTGTCAAGGATATCAACCAGGATGCATCAGTAGATTCTCCTGACGAATCTTCAGGCAGCGAGGGTATTTCTTTGAATAATACGGCAAGCAGAGTTCCTCTGTTATCCGACAAGGAACTTCCTATTACAAACGAGGAGAACAAGCGCAAATCCCTTGCTCGTAGAGTTTCAATGGTGGAAGACAGCGACACCGATGTTCAAGGCCCCCCCAAGAAAGCAAGAACCGAGTCTCAAGTAGTCCCTTCCAGTAACCTTGTTCTTCTGGCTCAATCTCAAGATGAATCAACGTTGAGCCCTCTTCATGCCTTCGTAAGGAAGCAAATTGAAGTCTTCATGGCTTCCCCGGTGGAGTTGCAACAGCCAGCTCCTGGACGCAAGCAACCTATCAAGTTGCATCAAGTTGGCCTCCGATGCATTCATTGTAGGCACCAACCCAGCCGTCAACGTGTGAAACGTGCTGTATGCTACCCCACAAGTGTTGGGCGAGTATATCATTCTGTCAGTGATATGAAGTTTGACCACTTCAGTAACTGCAAGGATATGCCAGCTGATGTACGAGCTGTTTTTGATACCCTCAAGAACGAGGGCAAGCGCAACACTGAGAAGAAGAGTCCGAAGTCTACTTCTACCTCAACCGCTCAGTACTATCATGACGCTGCTTGCAGGATGGGGATGATTGATGGCAATGGAGGAATTTTCTTCTCCTCCTCGAAACCAAATGGAGTGTCTCCTGCTCCGGTTCCACCAGTGATTTCATCATCTAGTAGCACGACCCACACGACATTGGCTCCCAGACCCGAGGTCTCTATGGGCTTGCTGAGGTTCCCCCTTGTCCTTGGTAACGAGCAGGGGTTGGCCCTCAGAAGCCCTCTTCGGTCCAACATGCTAAGTACATCGATGCTGATGAATGTATTTGCAAACACAGCAAACCATAACCAACGATTGCAGGTACATGATCAGCAAGACACACGTGAGAGACTACACCCATCGTTGCCTCCACGCTCAACGGGATCGCAAGCGCCTGAGAGTCAAGTTCGAGAAATCTTGGCTGAAGATTCTGACAAGGAGCATTTGAACGATCTTCATTGTTTTGTTAGAAAGCATGTTGAGATCTTCACAGCAGATAGCAACGACATTGCTGCCCCTGCCCCTGGACGCAAGGCTAGAGTACAATTGGGACAAGTTGGTATTCGTTGCATTCATTGTGCAAGGCTACCCAACAAGGCGCGCGTGAAGCGAGCTGTGTGTTACCCACCCTCAGTGAGTGGAATCTACCATTCGGTTTCGAACATGAAGTTTGACCACTTCGGTATCTGTAAGGGACTTCCTCCACAAGCACGTGAAGAGTTCTCTGCTCTCAAGGACTCTTGCAGCCGACGAGGCTCCTCGGGAAACAATGGATCCCGCGGAGGCTCGTCCAGTTCGACTTCCAAGTATTACCAAGACTCGGCTTCCCGAAAGGGTTTGGTTGACACCGACTGTGGTATCCGATTCGGAAAAGTGTTGGCAGCACCAGTAGAAGACAAGCCTGCCCTCTCGGTCCGCACAAAGTGTGCGGACAACAACTTTTTGGCATTGGTCCACGCGGCTTCGCAGGCAGCTTAGAGCGTACATTTGCATGCATCTACAGAATAAATCAGTTTTGGAAACGGTATGGATACTATTATTTGTAAAACGATATAGACAAGAGATCAACAGTAGATCTCATTAACTAGTAGTACTGCCACAAGAAGAAGAAGCAGCACCAACAACACGAATAGTACTAGTACAACTTGATCTTATCCCCTCAACGTGCAGAGCTTTTCCCTCTACGACGTAGTGCTGCGTAGAAACACTACTCCTTCCTTCATAATTCCTATGAGTGGAGGGATTGACTACGAGCACCTATATTTGCGTTCTCACTACTCTCAACAACAGATTCTATGGAAATCTACGAACGCAGCTTGAATTCCGCTGAGTCATGTGTGGAAGGCCATTCAGGACTACAGTGGACGAAGGACAGACATCCATCGTTGCCGACGATTTTGCCGCCAAGGAGATGTGTAATCATCACCGTCAATCGTACAACACAACACATTTCTTTTTCTCCAGGGAGAATAACAACACTTGCCTATATCACCATGTGCCGAGGCGAGACACCCACTGTGGCAGAGGCAGACCAAATCCCCTATGTTGCCAAGTTGTGGCGCAGCACGTACTTGGTAGTTCCCAAGTTGAATTTCCCTGGCACGGAAATCAGCATTTCCTTTTCCTTGGTATCGGCTGCCTTTTTGATTTTGGTCCGTTGGCTCGCTACCAAGTTTCTCGAAAATGTCATTGGTTTCCCTGAAGGTGACGAGGCCGCTGCTAGTGTCGCTGGTGTCTTCCACTCCTCCTTGCTTTGTCCTGGCCTGCTAGCTGCCTTTGCGACACATAAATACCATCCAACCGAAGCCCTCTCGCAAGCTCCCCGATGGTGGCAACAGCTGGCCGATGCACTGTTGCAGTTCTGCACCGGATACATGATTTATGATGCTGTTTTCACCTGTGTGATTCGTTTGGACCCATCGGTATCGTGGATTCCTGCCTTGACGGCCGACGACACGCTCTTTATGGTGCATCACCTCATGACGTCCACCTACATGACGCAAGCTAGAATCTACAAGGCAGGACACATGTCGGCCAGTAAGTTTGTGTTCCTTGTTGTGCACAATGAATGTGGTTTTCCAAGCCTGCTGGTTTCTGACACAACTGCTGCTATTGTTTCTTTGCCAATGGTTTTTGTTCTCCAGTGATGTGCATGTTGTTGGGTGAAGCAAGCAACCCCATCATGAATACTTGGTTCGTCACTGCCAAGGCTGTCACGTTCGATTGCTGCAATGGTTCTGCTATGCTCTTGATTCACAAGTACATCGAGATTGCCTTTTGCATTATTTATTTCTTGTTCCGTGTCGTGTTGGGACCCATTGGCTGCATGCACATGTCCTTCAAAATTGTGTTTTCACCTGAAGCCCGAAAGCTCTTGCCGTGGCATGTTCGATTGCTTTGGAATATCATGATTTGGGGAGTGGTTTTCGGATCCTATTCTTGGATTGTCTATTGTCAAGAACTATTGACACAACATTTGGCCCCCGTTGTGGAGCAAGAATTGTAAACTTACTCATGGACCGTGAATGAACAATCACATTTCATAGAATTTGATCCCATTTACATGCCTAGTCTCAACAACTTTTGTTTCAAAGAATAATACCTTAATACAACACACTTTTTGGAGACTTGTTCTTCTTGCAGTACGAGTAGCTTTCAATAAAACAGAATGTGGGGGGATGACGCGGCATATGGAAAAGGCGAAGTTTGACTGGTCGGACTGCAAAAGCAATGACAAAGTTCATATCGCACCACCACTGCTAGACTGCGAGAATCTCACCCAATACTTTGGCTGTGGTCGGGCTTTTGCATCTCCTCACAAAACCTGCTCTCCCAACGAGACAACCCCAAACAATCATGGCACAAGACGCTCCCATCTACCTAGCCACCGTTTCTGCTCCCACCAACATTGCTTGCATCAAGTACTGGGGAAAGGCCGATGCCAAGTGGAACACTCCAACCAACGACAGTGTCAGTGTCACGCTCGATCAGTCCGATTTGCGTGCCGTCACTACGGCGGCAGCTTCGGCCCGCTTTGAGAAGGATCGCTTGTGGTTGAATGGTGTAGAAGATGAAGGTGCTTCTACCAGTAAGCGTTTCCGAGCCTGCATTGATGGAGTCAAGGCCCTCGCCAAGGATCCAGCCAAGTGGCAAGACCTCAAGTTCCATATTAGCAGTTACAACACGTTCCCTACTGCTGCCGGATTGGCTTCGAGTGCTGCAGGATATGCTGCTCTTGTGGCTGCTTTGTCTCAACTAGTCGATGCTCAAGAGGAATACCCTGGCCAGCTCTCGACGATTGCTCGTCAAGGAAGTGGATCTGCCTGTCGATCTTTGTATGGTGGATTTGTCGCCTGGCGCAAGGGAGGAGACAAGCCTGATTGGTCCGATTCCATGGCCCAACAAGTGGCAGACGAAAACCATTGGCCTGAGATCCGTGCTGTCATTTTGGTCGTAAGTGATGCCAAGAAGGACACTTCTTCCACCGCTGGCATGTCTACAAGTGTGGCTACTTCTACCCTCTTGCAACACCGTATTCGTGAGGTCGTTCCTCAGCGAATGCAAGAAATTGAGGCTGCTTATTTGGCCAAGGATTTTGAAGCCTTTGGACAGTTGACTATGAAGGACTCCAATCAGTTCCATGCCGTATGTATGGACACCTACCCTCCTATCTTTTACATGAACGATGTTTCCCGCATGGTCGTTCGTATTGTTCACGCCTACAATCAATGGGCAGGCGAGATTCGTGCCGCCTACACCTTTGATGCTGGTCCGAATGCTGTCTTGTACACTCTCGACAAGTACGCCGTTGAAGTCGGGGCTCTCATGTTGCACTACTTCCCTGCTACCGGTGACAACTATGTGAATAGCCCTTCGTTCTCTGTCGAAATCGCTGGGTACACCTTGGATCCAGTCTTGCTTGCTGCAACCGACAAGACGGGCCGCACCCCTGCCGCCGGTGATGTCAAGATGTTCTACTACACCAAGAGTGGTCCAGGTCCACAAACGTTGTCGATGGAAGAGTCCAACCTAGATCCAGAGACTGGCCTAAACACGTATCAGCCTTGAGAATTATAATACCATGATGTGACTATCTCTTTGTATTTTTGATGAACGTTGCTAATGCAATGTGTTTT
>WXVQ01000039.1:1652-46371 GCA_013372465.1 Nitzschia sp. Nitz4 | reverse complement strand
CTTATTATTAACTACGTATGTCGCCCCTCTATGGACGAATTTTTTTGAACAGGAACTCCACACAAAAAAATTCGTCCAAAGGTCGCCAAGTAGTGGAGTGAAGTGTGTGTGAGGTCGGACTTGCTGCTTCTGCTACACCATTGGTTGTTGTTGTACAAGCTACTAGTACAAGTTTCGTTGTCTTGTGTGTATTGCATCAAATATACCGTCGGTGTTGGGTTCAGAGCTTTGTCGGTTGCAACAGCAAAGCGAGTAACTTGCTGGTAGTTGGTAGTTGCATCTCCTCCACGCTGGCAAAGTACTTTGGAGTTGTGTGAAGTAGTTGGTGTTGCTTGCCATTCATTGGAAAGGGAGGAACAAGATTTGTGCTGGAATATATCAACCGGGATAGTCATGACAACTGAAGCTGCCTTCTATAGTCTGGACCACGATGGTGCTCTCAAAACCCAACAGAAAATGCATTCCTTGCCCCAACTTGACACAGGTGCAGCTTCTGCATTTCCTGACTACGCAGAGGGCCCTTGTACACCACAATTCGTCAATAACAACGCAAAGAAGGATCGAACTTCTAAATGTGTCAGTCCAGATTCAGTGATGACGGTGTTTGATCAGTTGGATTGTGATTCCACTGATGGTGCTGCCATTCCTTCGAGTATTGTGGACCATTCAACCGTTCTTTCCGAATCTCCCGAAAGTGATCGTGCTCTACCGATAGAGGAGACCCAACACACCAGTGATTCTCAAGATTCATTGGACGTTTCTGGTGATACGGATTGCTTTGAAGATGCTCACGAGCAACTAGGAGACACATCAGCCACACCAACCTTTCGAAGAAGAGTATCGTTTGCAGACGAAAAGGGCTTTCCTTTGGACCAAATACGCTTCCTAGAGGCTCCTCCCTCGCAGCGTCTTGTCATTTTGGCTCTCAGTCCTCGAGATCGTACCTATGAGTTTGTTCACTTAGAATACCCTACCGATCCTTCGACAACCGTTCAAGTTCTCTTGGAACAACTGCCATCTCTGTTGGTGCACAAGGTCTTTTCACAACATAAGTTTGCCTATCTATCGAGATTAAAACAGAGGACTGGGCAACCTGGACCGTTGGACGAGCAATGGCCACTGGCTCGCTGCCCTCTGGAGGATGGGGAACTTGTATTGGGTGTATTGCGAGGTCATATCATTTCCGAAATGACGGCCTTTGCCATGTCGTTATTGCGCAACAAGAAGATAGCAAAAGCTGTATCACAAGGTAAGCGACATGGGCGGGGTCTCAAGACGGTGTTATCGGGGGTGGAATGGCAACAACGACAGTTTGGTTCAGACCAAGCCAGTGGCCAACAGGTGTCTGAAGCCGAGCCTATCGAGCCGGAGGTTATTTCTGGAAAACCGCACCTGCCCATCGAGCCAGAGGATGCTTCCGATAGTAATGCCAGTGAGAATGACAATGACACTGAAACTTTGACAACTCTTGTCAACGACATGCAGCCAAGGTCAACAACTCCTTGTGGCTACGAAACGGAGGAAGTATCCCTCGATGAAGGTAGCAACAGCGACTTTGATCAGATCCACGAGGTGGATGAAGTACGCCTGTGGAAGATTGCTAGGGCTGTTGTTGAAGACTTTTTAGTATTGGAGGCAGTGGACTTTTCGGATGATGACGAAGACGAAGGAATACTGATGGAGGAGACCGACTTGAGGGCGAACTCAACTGCCCGAACATTAGAGCCATCTCTTCGAAATCCCGATGTTGATTCACTACAAGAACAAGTCATTTTTTCGTTTTATGTACTGTCTCTGTTCGTGGCATGCTACACGGCAACAACTATGTAAAAAACACAAGAGTCAAAAGTACACGCGAGTGTCGCTTGCATTGAGAGGTGCGATTGACACCTCTGGAGAGAGTTGACTATATTACTACTTATAGAACCGAGATACTTGATCAAGAGTGTTGTATATCCTATGATGATAGTCGGGGCTGACGCCAGTCTGGATTAGTTTGGAAAGGTTCAAGAAGGGTCTGTGGGAGTCAATTTTGAGTCGGACGAGTCCCTCATTGGGGGGTATGATTCACCTCCACAGGACGGCATTCCTGGTCACACTGTCCTTACTATCCTTTCTTTGTGTCATTTCCCTGACTCCCACAAATTGGATTGGCAGCAACCACACTCCCAATCCATTTGATACTTGTGTAATTTAGTCCTTTGGTGCATTGGTGTCTCCGACAAATCACCGCGCTTCCAGTACCTTCGGTATCTCCAACAATGCCATTGCACCCGTCCGCCAAGGCAGCCACGCCGTCGTCGTCGTCGAGTCCTCCGCGGACAGTGGGAGAGCCACCCACAACTGCCGACATGTCGCCCCTCACCATGTACACGGAGAAATATGACGATGCTCCCATCAATCAAGGTCTTTTGGATAGCAAGCCAAAGAGTATACGCCGCTCCCTTTATCACTACTTCGATTCCGAGGAGCGACGCCAGGAATGGATGCGTCCCTACTGGTTGGGATCCAGTTTGTTTCTCTTATTGTTTGCCTTTTGGATGCTCGATTCCATGAAAGATCCCTTGTTTGCACGTCTAGTGGAAGGCAAAATCGAACGACATCAACCTACGGCCAAGTTGTGTAGTGTCGTGACGACACTGGCCTTGGTCTGTTTTATGGAATACATGGCCAATGTGCGTCAACGTAGAGCCCACGAGGAACGGACACAGGTGCAACCCCATGAAAGCGTCATGTCGCCTGGTGGAACCTGGAGAACCATGTTGTTGGCCAACTATGATCCCCGGACAGGCCAGCATCATCCCCCAGCCGATGATGCCGTTTCGCCAGAAGTTTTCTTTCAAGTGGGTATTCCATATGTCTTTGCTTTTGGTATCATATCCTTCTTTGTCGTGCGCTTTGAGGCAGTTGAGGCCTCACTGGAACCAGGCTTTGACGCTTGGTATGTATTGGCCTATGCCCTCTATGCGACCGTCGAATCCTTTGGTTCCATTGCCGTCGCCACCTTTTGGTCCTACACCAACTCGACCTTGTCGCTGGACGATGCCGAACGGTATTATGGTCCTATCATTTCCCTGGCGCAGTTGGGAGCTATCGGTGGAAGTACCTTTGTCGTTAGTGACTATTGGTCGGTCCCTGTCATGCTCATTCTCGTGTCCTTGCTCATTTTCCTCCAAATGTTCCTCATGTCCGCCTACCACCGCCGATTCAAGCCCACCAGTGCCTTGGCACAAACGGAAGATGACGAGCAATCAGTTCTCACCTGGCAAGATGGAGAAGCCACATTGACCAAGCCCTTTTGGGCTGGTCTTCATCTCATCTTCAATCACTCTTATGTTATTTTGATTCTTGGTGTGTCCTGCCTCTATGAAGTGGCATTGACTTGTCTTGACTACCAAATGAAGTTGTTGGGCTACGCCAAATTCGAGTTGAACGACTCGGTTCGTATGACCTTTGCCGAGTTCATGGGACGCTATGGACAAGTTGTCAATTTCACAAGTCTCATCTTGTCTTCCATGGTCTTTCCCTTTTTGATTCGGCGCTATGGACTCCGCACCACCATTCGATTGTTTCCAACCTTGCTGTTGGTGGCAACCATTGTGGCCTATGGAGCCATGCCTGGCAACTTGTGGGTCTTGTTTCTGTCGTTGAGTCTCCTCAAGGCCATGACCTACAGTATCCACGATCCTGCCAAGGAGATTTTGTACATTCCGACATCCAATGCGGTCAAGTTTCGAGCCAAATTTTGGATTGACGTGGTGGGAGAGCGTATCTCCAAGGCGATTGGGAGTGCCTTCAACACCATGTCTGGGAGTGTAGCACAAAGTGTCCGGATTGGGAGCTTGCCTAGTTTGGTGTCAGCGGCTGGACTGTGGTTTGCTTGTTTTTATGTGGGGATTGCTTTTGACCGGTTGCTACGAACTGGTGAAATTGTGGGGCTGGAAGGACGTATGGATCCTTCCACCTATCGAAAGGTTCCCAAAGATGACGGTAGGGGCCTAAACCCCGAGGTGGAAATCCAATTTAATACAGACGACGATGATGATGGCAGTGTGAGCACACTGGGGTTGCACCAAGACGTGCTGACTACTCACACAGGGTCTGATCTTATATCGGTAGATATTTCGCCGTCCCGTCCACCAGCAAAGGTAATCCGATTATAGCATTCTTATTTTGTTGACGGTTCTTCTTTATGCCGATAGAAGTGTGTTGGGTCGAAACAGGACACGACATAAAATAGCACAACTTCTCCGAACTATTTCGGTCACAGTGCCGTACTCTATTGCAGCAAATGATTGTAGTCGGGGAACAGAAAGAAGACTACTGGTGTGTTTACTCAAACTATACTGTACAATACACACTCAAACTAAGGTGAAGCCTCTCAATGGTCGTAATAACAATTGTATTCATCGCAGCAATCGTATTGGACGCAAGTGACTTCGTCGCAATCAAGACCAAAGTTATCAATGGGAGCCGAGGACGTGGACGTCAAGGGACAAAACAAGCGAGGCCATTCGCCAGTCAAATCATTGGACTGGACAAAGAGAGAGCCTGAAAGAAAAAAACGTTGTGAGTTTGAAGGAACAATACAACTGTATAGAGGAGATGCGGGAAGGAATCACGTACTAAGGATATCATTGTTGCGAAGTTCAACTCCAATGGTGCCTGTCAAATGGTTGTTGTCCAAATACAAGATGGTCAGACGTGGCATGGACCCCAGAGCCTGTGCAGGAATGGTCCCAGTGAGTTGATTCTGGCGCAGCCATATGGATTGAGTCTCGTTCAACATGACCAACTCATTCGGGATGGTACCAATCAGATTGTTCTGGGCCAAGTCGATTTCCTTGATTTCCTTCGAGATGGTACTGCAGCGGATGTGCTCCCAATCACAGTGATGGACAGAAGACAACCAACCTTCAGAAGAAGTCCAATTGTCACCACCCCAAGAGTAATAGAGCGAGGCTAGGGCCCATCGGGATCCAATCTGGTCGTCCCAGTCATCTTCGTAGAGCAACCAACTCATGGCCCTTTCTTGGGGCGTTGCATCAGGATCGTCCATGAGGTCTTGATAGTCTTCAGGATCAGTGGGAAGGTCAAGTTGATACAAGTAAGTGTAATCAGAATAGTCCAAGGCATCAAAAGCCATGACCAATTCCTGTTGAGGTGTCAAAGCGTGAACTGGAGCTGCCGTCGGTGGAGACGTCACCTTAGTAGAAGCGTCATCGTCCTTGACAGCCAAGGTCACACCTACAATCACACCTGCCATAATTAAGATACCGACAGTGACGGCAACAATGACTTCGGTCTTGGACAATTCTCCCCATTTTCCTGTTTCGGCCACATCTTTGAACCGAGGATTCACTTCTTGATCATTGGGTGCTGTCGAACTCTTTTTCTTTCTGTTGGAAGTTGGCAAACTGTCTTGCGGAGATGCGGGAGACATGATGAACGTAGAGTCCGCTGGAAGAGGTCGTCGACGATGCCAAGAAAATTATGGCAAGCAAACCTCTCAAGTGTGGGAGACAACCGTTTGTTGCAGAGAATGGAAGGGGAAAGGGTCGTTGTTGTTGGTCTTGTTGGTTTGATTCCCACGATCCTTGTGTCCATGTGACAGGCGTAGGGCTCTACGCAGAGTCGAATACGGAAGGACTGTGGGAATGAATCCAGGAGACACGCTAAGAATACCTAGCCACTTTCTCAAACCAACCCTTGTGGTTGAGAAGGTTTGGTTTGGGTTTCAAGGTTTGCTGTTGAGGCGAATACATTCAAGATGCAATGCACGAATCGACACAACATGCGGCCCATCAGAGCTGATAGTAGAGCTACTCGTGAGAGAACATGACACAAAACTACCTAATACAACAAATACTACATGATCGACATGGGTACACACGATTGTTCCATCACTCATCACAAGGTTCATCTTCCAGCAACACATGCGGTACCAAGGATTCCTCCACAACGAACGGGGCATCCTTTAAAGGTACAGTAGGTTCCAAAATGGCATTCTCGGAATCATTCGACGGCTTTAGCAGTCCAAACTTGACTGCCAACTCCAGCGGCTCTACAGTTCCGGGCTCATTCAAAGACAGACTTGCCAAAGTATTGATCCCGGATCGTTCTGGAATGTCTAGAAACGCCAATGTGTTCTCCTCCATTTCCAAACGCCCCACATATTCAGCTAGAATGCCTTGAGTCGTTTGCCGAATCGCTTCCTCTTGCAACACCCAGACGGCAGCGTCGTCCCTGGCTAGAACGCGGTGCAACAAAGCATTGGATACCGCATAGGACTGGGAGGTTCGAGCGTTGTAACGTTGTTGCCAGATACCATAAAGAATCGTAAAGACCACGGAAAACGCCAGAGCTTCTGATAGACCGGGATACAAGAAAGCGAAATTCAAACTTCGGTACGCCAACGGGAGGGCACCGAATACAACCAGAGACCACGAAATCAAAGTAGAGGCTCCCTTGTGTCCCAAAGAGTATGGCAGTGTCACCAACCTTGTAGACTCATTGATTCCTTTGTAGAGTACCACTTCGTCGGGTCCAAACACCAATAGATTCTCCACTGGTTCTGCTTTCTCCTCGTCGTCATCGTCTACAGTAGCCCAGCCTGACCGGACCGTCACTGTCCCAACCTTCTTTTTCTCCACTGGTGGCTGACCACTCAAGATCCCTTGTACCCGCTCCATTCCCCGAGCAATGGGCTGTTCGATCCGTCGCTGTACAAATCCCTGCCACCACTTGACTCGTCGCATCAAGAACAAGCCAGCTTGATTTTCCAAGACACGATACAATTGAATATCATCTTGAACAATCGGGGGAAGCTTTTTGATAGCATCGTCATCCTCGTCTTGTGGTTTAGCAAACAACAAGTAGGGCACATCGCTCATCCCGATTCGACTGTAAAAGTTGGGGTATGCCAGACAGCCTTCGGCCAATCCCAACGAATCGACTGCCGTCGGCAAGGGAACAGGTTGGAATCCATTCAAAGTGAGCAAAGTCTGAACCTTGTTACTCAAAGCCTTGGGTTCGCCTCGTCCAGTGGCTTTCCAAATTTGTGGCGATGGTAAGAAACCCGCAGGAAAGGTGAGCATCAAGTGTTTCCGGACAGCTCGTTGTACAGTCTGCTCCAGCAAATGTTTCTCCTCCTTCTGCTTCACCAATTCTTTGGCACGGGCGATTTCCTTCTCGCTGGGTTCTCTCCAGGTGGCATCGTCCCACTTGAACTGCCTATCACCCGTTTTCCAACGAACAATGATCTGGCAACTACGGAGAAACAAAGCACCAGCACTACTATGACTATCGGTAGTTGTAGTGAAGGAAACTGGGCGATTTCCTACGAACCTCGAGAAGACTTGTAGCCAAGTAGACCTCATTGGCAACCAAGAGTTCTGCCTTTCGGTCAGCCTACGAGGAGTGCAACAACAAGGAGAGGTCGTTGGAAATCGCTGAAATTATGTGTTCGGACGACATGTGCCATTAGTTCTGATGGCGAAGTGCGAACTCTCACCTATTCGTCCATCCGTCACCCGTTTTCGTTGGGAGATAGGTACTGTAGTAGCTTCTTTTGTGGTGTTCTATGGTTAACCTAGGGGATGCGATCCAATTCATCTCGGAACTCCCAAACGATATCAGGATTATCCTCGTTCAAACGTTTGTCGATCATTTCTTTTTCTGCAGGGCTAGCGGGTCCACACATTTGCAAAAATTCCTTAGCAATCCATTGACGGGAGTTGATGGGGCCCTTCTTTTCTTGAAGTGTCTTGACGACTGTATCTTTTCCTAAGGCAGGTATTGTTGTCTTGCGAGAGTTGTAGGCTTTCAAACTACACAAAGAGCGCATCCCATTGCGTCCTGTAAAATAGTTGTAAACCACCTCGAAAATATCTTTTCCATCCGTGTAGACACCTGATTCCAGTCTTCTCTCCCTCCAAAAGAAACCCGATCGGTGGGTAACAAATTTCTTGGGTGAAAAGTTCCACATATTTCTGCAGTACAAAACAGCAATGAGAGACGATAAGTTTGCAAGGTTTGCTTGAATTGCACAAACTCAAGCCATTCGGCACCATGCGCCCCAGGATCACTTACTTCCAAGTTCGTTCACGGGCCTCATATGCGACCGTCACAATAGGGCGGCCATCCGGGAGTGACTTTCGATCCACTCCATGGTTGGTATATCTTGCAAATAAATCCACCTTTCCATCCTGGTACATATCATGCAACAAATGGCCCTGGTTGCATTGTACCAGGCGAACCGACCATCTCGCCTTGCGAGGTTTCTTTCGAGCATACCACTGCACACCGCTGGGACGCACCACACCAACAAACTGATATCTGTTCTTTTCTTTCTCGTTCTTGTGCCTCTCTTGCTGTTGTCGTTGCTGCTTTTGTTGACGGCGGACTCGAGAGACTGCTTTGTCCCATGCGGACTCAACGAATTGTTCTCGCGGGCCCAATTGTTCATCGATTGTGAGCTTATTGTTACCCTGTTGTTCTTTTGTTGCTTTTTTCCATTCCTCCTCCTTTCTTTGGTATTCTCTCCGTGCTTGTACCTCGGCTTGGAGACCTGCTTCAAGGCGTTCCAAGTACAACTCTCGCGGAGACTTACGAATGCGATCCGGGATTGTCAGCGTTTGCAACGGTGATAAGATCTTGGTTGGGAGCGATTCTTTACCATGGCAAGGGAGAATGAGCACCAACTGGCAAAGAGTTGCCAGAAATACCCAGTATTGCTTCATGGTCATCTTCGTACCACCGTTTTCTGGCGTTGGTTCAAACTTCGGACAGCTTGACTTGACGGATCCCAGACAGACGGCCCACTGCGAGCAGGGAGACTGAAGAAGGGCTTGCCTGTAGAAATGGTAATTCAAAACAAGAAGTCGTCGACACGGTGCTGTACTTCAGTACCGGTGTTTCTCAAACAATCCATACTTCAAGTGGTCCAGAGTTTGATATATTAAAGTGAGCTACTACCGTATATGTATGTTAAACCAACTAGAAGCTAGAAGTCCAAAGACCTCCAAACTCTTGGTCGGAAGACTTCTTGGCGGTAATGGCACGTATCACACAAGGGGTTCATGGAATTAATATTTAGCAAGAATGTCTCCCATGGAAACAACAACGTAATCTTCCCCTTGGATCTTAAGGTGGTTACCAGCGTAGCCACGGAACTTGACAAGGTTGTCCACAGCCACTTGCATTGCAATAGGTTCACCGTTAGCGGCAGTTCCTCCAGGCCCAGCCTTAACAACCTTTCCAGTAGATGGTCTGGCATCTTGCTTACTGTCACTAATATAAAGACCTCCTTCAGTAGTCTTGTCTTTTTTGTCAAGCTTGACCAAAACACGGTCTCGGATGACCTCCACCGTATCTAGACTCACAGTGTCTCCAGAGAACTTTACCATAATGTCATCATCCCGAATCAAAGTGTGCTTCACCCCATCAATATTCACCTCGACACCATCGTGTTCTCCGAACATGACGTTCTCTCCAGGGGTCACAGGGATACTCTTCACTTTGCCTGTTTGAGGATCGGCCCTTCCAGCTCCAATTGAAACAACTGTTCCTTGGAACTTCTTGGCTGCAGACCCTGTCAAAATAATTCCTCCCGAAGACTTCTCCATCAAATCTGCTTGCTTGACCAAAACAAAGTTGTTGGTTGGCTCCAAAGTGCCTTGAACCTCAACGCCATCAATCTTGGCATCCATCTTGACGGCCATTCGAGAAAAGGCGGTTGGAACAAAAAAGGCATCAATGCCTTGCAAAGAAACCAACAAAAGCGCGAGAACCCACAGCAATTTCATTGTAGCTTGGACAAATATCCTACTACTGGACGACAAAAGGATCAATTGGTTAGGGAGATCGGAGTGTATGGTGGCCTCGGTCCCCGAACCTCCAAGATTATCTACATCCAATCGTTTACCGTACCGACGGCCAGACTGATGGGTGCGTCCACGTGGATCCACAAATCACTGGGATGTGGATGTTGGGAGTAGGAGGAGAGTAAACTCATCGATCTAGGTAGTAATCATGGCATACACAGTATCCCAAAGAATTCTGATCATTCCAACTACTTTTTTCGGTTCCCATTTAGTTTACTAGCATACTGCATCATCGGTAGCCTCTTAAGGCACCATCGTGCTGTCCAAAAGCTTTTGACCAACAGAACCCGAAATCATCTTGAGGTATGCCACTTCATGCTCATCCATCACCGTGTCACCACGGTCTAGGCGAAGAGTTCCAACTCCAATGGCCTCAAAGTTGGCCACCACATGGTCCACCTCCAAGTCTGAGAAGCAAGGAACCTCCACCATACATACACCCTCGTTTTGTTCGCTGGCACGTTCTGTCAAAGCAGCCGTTACCTTGCGGGGGACAGCGTGTGATTCAGTGGTGGCTACGATAATTCCTCCACGAGCGATCTTTTTGGGGCTCGATTCCTCTTCCGAAATAGACATGGCGGCAAGAGCGTGCTCGAACAAGTTGATTTGAGAGTATGGGATAGGTTCACGGACCTCCTCATCGTATGCCATGTGGAAGTAGTGTCCCTTGTCGAAGAAGCAGTTGAATTCGTCAAGGACCATCAAGAAAGGCTTCTCGGATTGATTCATCAAGGTCTCTACGACAACCAAGTAGCACATGGGGGCGCTTTGCTTGCGATCAGCAGCGTGCTTCAACACTTCTACCAACTCAACCTTGTCACCGCCGTATTCTTCGAAGCGAGCCAACTGCGTCTCCTTGAAGTATTGATCCATTGTCTCCTTGCTGGCCTCCATACCCTTAAGATCTTCCTCATGGTTGGCGAGGAAAGCTGCACAGGCTTCTTGCGACAAATCTTGAAGATCAAACATACCTTCCCGGTGAGTGTTGGGGGTGACGAAGAAACCATTCTTTCGCAATCTGTCTCCGTCTGGCAAGTACATTACAAGGTATCCTGACTTGCGCGCTGATGCAACAACCGAACTGAGGACAGCAGACTAAGAAAGTAAAGAAAACGTGAGCACTTTTTAACAACCGATCCAATACCACATGCTCATATTCTATCGCCACATACCTTTCCGGTTCCTCGTTGTCCGTGAACAAAGATGCGGCTGGAAGCGTTGGCCTCCAAAGTCTCAGCGATAGCTCTTGTGCTTTGCCTGAGCAGAATGCGCTTTGTCTTCTTGTGAGCAGAGAGTTGCCATTCTTCCACCATTCGTCCAGGGCCATCCTTGGGGTGAGGCTTCAAGGGTCTCAAAATAGCAGGAACCATAGCATCTCCATCGTCGGCGCTGTAGCAATCCATGAACACTGGCTTGGCTTCGGCATCCATCGATTTGCGATCCGTCTTCATAACGGCCTCCTCGGCACCCCCTTGAGCCTTGCTCAAGCAAGCTTCAACGGCTTGTTCAACCCAGGCACCAAACTCAGGATGAGCACCTAGGATTTCCTCCTGACTTCTGAGCTTATCTTCTACAGACTCGAAGAGTTCATCGACAGCATCTTGCTTCTCTTCCCAGGTCTTGAGCTTGAGAATACGTTCCAATTGAGGCTTGACCATGTCGTTAACCTTCTCCGAGATATATTTGTAGTGTAGGCTTTTCCTGTAGGATGCATATTGTTTTGCTTGTCCGAGACCGGGGTGAGGGATGTCGGATGGTGGCAAAGGCATGGTGGCTAGGGCAGCAAGAGTGGGGATTCCCTCGGGGTACACTTGTACGCGCTCCTGACTGATGCGAGAAACAAACTCAGGGGACCAATCTGGAAGGTCATCAATAGTTTGGGAAGTTGTCCATTGTTCTTGGGTAATCTCCCAAGGATCCGTCCATCCTCGTCCAGTTCTGGAGTCCAACTCGCGATGGATTTCTTGTTGCTTGCGACGGTACTCGGCGTTGGCCTTGGCCTCTTCGTCCTCGTCTTCATCGTCGTCGAATTCATCCTCGAGTTGTGTGTAGAACTCCATTTCAGAAGCAGAGAGATTCTTGGAGAGTTTCTTCTCCTTGTTGGCTGCCTCATACTCCAAAAACTCCTCATCGGGATCTCCCAAATCACCTCTTACTTTACGAGCAAAAGTACGAGTTGATTGCACAGACAAAGGCTGGAATGTTTGCGAGGCAGCCAAGAGACGGCTATTCAAGCATCTTGGTTGAGTCCGAGCTACAGTGGTCACTACACGCCGCCACATGGTTCTGTCAAGGATTGGCTATCCAACTATTGGTGATGGTGCAAAACGAACTTGTATCCTGCCCTTGAATTTGCCTGTCAGTTCGCCTACCGACCTTGTTCGGTCCTCAATCAGTAGGTCTGTCCAACGTCGGCATGAGATCGGAGGAGTCAATGATGGGTGATGGGATAAGACTGAAAAAGACCCATTTTTGTTACCGATCTCTGGATTCGGGCTGGATTCGGGAATCGGATGGAAGAGGGAAGAAGGCCGTGCCACGCGACAAAGGGACGAACGAATGAGATCTACCTTCGGCGTGGTCCGGGTTGTAATTAAGGCATCCGCCATGGGCTTGGGCCATCAATGACACCGGATCAACGAAAGTGCTATAAACACGAAGATCTGACAAGGTTGTCCTCAGCCTCTCATTCGAAATGTATACTGCTTTTACAGAAGTCAAACTGTCGCCAACCAATAAGTTTCCACACTTGAGTGATCGGGTTCACTCAAACCCAACCGCCTATTTTCAAAAACACGTAGCGTGGGAAATCCGGTTCTTCAGGAGGCCCAGTCATTCTTGGTACCCAAGCCCAGTGGTACTCCGAGCCGTTTGTAGGCGGATACTCCAGAAAATGAGGGAATCAAATGATGAAGGAATAGTTTGCCGTGATCAAAGGAGCCGTTGAGTGGATCCGTCTGGCCGTGTACAAGACCTCCACACTTCCTGGGATCTAGAGCCTCTTCCAACATGGTAGACTCCAAGGAAAAGAAGATCTAGAACCCTCTCAGGGAAAATTGCTGTCCACTTGATTTGTGAGAAAATATTTCTCCAGGACGGGGTAAATGGTCCCTTGGAATGTCATGGTGGGTGAGAAGCATTGTCCACGCTGAAAATGTGAAAACCGTACAGACGAACAGACTCATTGGTGTATTTGGTTGGGGGTGACCGATCCTACTTCAATGCTATGAAAATCTGAAACCAGGACAAGCGTTCGCTATAGTAGGAATTGACGTGGGATCAATACCGAAACTGCCCGAGGATTGTGTGCCACGACCGCGGCACGGGCTTTCAGCGAAGTATTCCTAGTAGGGAAAAATGAGGAAGGCCTCATCACTTCGCATAACGAATGACCGACTCCTCTCTGGACACAAACTTCCCCATCACCACGCACGACCCGAACACTCACTCCATCTTCACAATGATGAATCAAAACCCTTTCGTCTTTGACCCGCGGCTAGCTTTGGCAGCACAAGCCGCAAGAGGTCGTAGGCGAGGATCTACAGAAGAGGCCCAAGAAGTAGCAAGCTTCCTTCTGCAGCTCAAGCACAGAAGCACCCCCGATGGGCCGCTATCGGGTCTCCAAGAGGACGCCGAACGTAGGCTCTTGTTACAACAAGCAGCGCAAGCTGCCCAAATCCGTGCCGCCGCCGCAGCTTACCCATCAATGGGAGCAGTCTATGGTCTACCGACTGTGGACTTTGGGCAGAATATCATGGAGCGTCCGCCGACTCTCTTAGAGGAACCAGCCATGAATGATGTTTCGTGGGACTTGCTTCTAGGCGATAGTAAACTCGTTTTCATGAAAGACCGCGATTTGGTACCCGATGCCCTCTTTGTGGCCATGGCTCAGATGAAGCCATGTAAACTACAGAGTGCCGATCGCGTTGGTTGCTACAAGAGTCGCGAATTGGGTTTCACGGGCATGTGCTGCAAGCACTGCGGCGGCCAACCCGGATTTGGACGTTACTATCCAAACTCTGTTCGTTCTTTGGCTCAAACTACAACTAGCCAGACAATCCTCAAGCACATCGGCAGCAAATGCCGATTCTGTCCCCCGCACATTCGTCAGGCAGTTCTAGAGCTCCAGCGCCAACAAGCTGCGAAGGAGGGCATCGCGGCTGGGCGACCTCGCTACGGCTCGCGCAAGATCTTTTTCCAACGAATGTGGACCCGCCTACATGGTACCAAGACGGACGAGTTTGAAACAGATGACGATGAGGATTCCAAGACGGAAGAGCGTGAGACGCCACAGTCCTCCACCCGACCTGAATCTCCTGTTTCCTCGAGTCGTCCCGAGTACCCCGCTTCCACCGCCCATCCTGCGACTACGGATGAGGAGGGCGAGAACAACGATGAAAGCAACTCTCGGGCAGTGAAGTCCGAGAAGCGCCAGGGAGACGATCATGAAGAACGAGAAGCAAAACGTGCTCGTGTCAACTTGGAAGGGGGACACTAGGGGCTCCAAAGACATGATACACTCGCTGCTTACACATTTCAATCGAACAACATCAACTACATACAGACGTTGACTCCAACAACAAAAATGACCAATAGAACCTAGGGCTCGGAGCCTTGTAAAATTTTGCTAATTCTCCAAATAGATGGCTTGCTAGGGTATTGAGAGTATCATTGTCTTGTGGACTTCACGTTGCTGATGGTCCTGGTGCTGTGCAACGTACAGTACCGATTCGAACGTTGCCTACCGGTACTCGTAGTCCGTAGCCACATTTTTTCTCACGTGATATTTGGCCTCACACATCAACCTCATTCATTTCGCCGTTTTCGACGTTCTTCGGCTAGTCTCGACCACTTGTCACGTAGGTGATACGTAGTCGTGGTAGGCCAAATAGTCAAGCTCACTCAAGTTGGGAACTTCGTACCCGAACCTAGAAATCAGCTCGGGCTTGAAACACGGCTGAATCTGACCAAGTCAGTGTGGAACTTCGCCAAACGTGTGAATCTATGCATTTTCAGGTTCTCGTACGAGCAATACTGCGATCACAACATTTAAAACGTATCGTGCATTTCCTTTCAGTATGTTCTACCTAGTAGTTTCGCCACATACAACTAGAAGAAATCGTGAAAGCACCTGCCAGCAATCTTGTTTCCCTGCGCCAGGGGATACTAAATCATACATTAGTATTAGTAGTTTATATCTTATTTCGAATGATTTCCTCCAACTTCTCGATGTCGGAGGTGAAGCCACGAATTCCCTGAGCCAACTTTTCTGTTGCCATGGCGTCATCGTTGAGCATCCATCGGAAAGTTTTCTCGTCCATGTCAACCTTAGAAATGTCCATAGAGGCAGCCTTGGAAGCATCCAGCTTAACATCAACATCGCTCTCTGTGCTAGCAAGCTTGTCCAATAGGTCAGGACTAATAGTCAAACGATCACATCCAGTCAACTCGATGATCTCTTCCGTGTTGCGGAAGGAGGCACCCATAACGATAGTCTTGTATTCATACTTCTTGTAGCTGTAGGGGGTCAAATCGATGTCAGCAAAGCATGTGGAGAACACTACCGCGGTCATACCTCGGTTGGAACTTACTAGTTGTAGATGTTGGATACAGAAACAACGCCGGGATCCTCAGCAGGAGCAAAGCTATCGACGCCCATGTCCTTCTTGTACCAGTCCATGATGCGGCCAACAAAGGGAGAAATGAGGGTAACTCCAGCCTCTGCACAAGCAATAGCTTGGGCAATAGAGAAGATCAAGGTAAGGTTGCACGAGATGCCTTCCCTCTCCAAAACCTCAGCAGCCTTGATACCTTCCCAAGTTGCAGCAATCTAACGATTTAACAGTTTGAGCAAAAACTCAGAATGAAACAATCACAGATGAAAACTTCACCAGACATACCTTGATAAGAATACGAGACCTGTCGATTCCCATTTCTTCGTACAACTACATCGCATGCAAGGCAAACAAACAGTTAAGGCGTCATCCGACAGATTCAACGGCAGCCAAAGAGAAACTACGTACCGCAATGATTTGTCGGGCCTTCTTCACGGTAGCATCCGTATCGAAGGAGAGGCGAGCATCAACCTCGGTGGACACATATCCAGGCACAATCTTGGTGATCTCAGCTCCAAAGTTGACAGCCACTTTATCCTAGGAAACAAGACAGTGTAAGAAATCACAGGATCCTGGACTCACAAAATAAAACTACTTCGATTTTCTCGTAAAACGTACCATGATAAGGGAGATGTCGCTCTTTCCGTAGGTAATAGCATCCTCGACTAGGGAAGCGTATTGTTCCATAGAGGCAGCCTGTGTCGGCGGATGGGGACTAAAAGATGAGACACACATCACGTTTGAAAGATCAGATCTCTCCAGAGATACATACTTTGTAGATCAAGGAAGGATTGGTAGTGGCATCTTCAGGTTGAAGTCGCTTGATAGCATCAATATCACCGGTATCACTGACAACAATAGTGTGTTCCCTGAGTTGACTGAGTTGCGAAGCCATAGGCAAAGCAGTGGCCGATGAGCCTACTTGAGTGGCGGCAATGGGGGGATGACTTCGAGCATTTGCCAGTCGAGCAGCAGGGACAAATCCTACTCCAACAAAGGACGCCACAGGGTTGATATTGAGCAAAACTGCCCAAGCGAGTGCAATTGCTTGCTTCATGGTGCTCTTCAAGATGGTTGTCACGAGGGCCGATCAAGAAAATGGACCGTGGTCGTTGTCGCGGGGCGTCGTACAGACGTAGGTCGGATCTTCCCCCCGGATATGGCGCTACCAGCAATCTCTAAACTTGCCGTACTCTCTAGAGCTAAAACCTGTTGACGAACAACTACTGCCGATAACGTCGTCACTATCAACTGCTTTGATCCACCGACATATTCTACCGGTAGAATCCGTAAGAGTCGTTAAAGTGTTCATACTTGTTACATGGACAATATTTTTAGTACACCATCATTAGCATTCCACGGTAAATGCCTTGAAGAAACGTAAATGGTTCCCAAAGAACGATCCCCTGATCGCCACTTACATCTTCTTCTTGATGATCTCTTCCAGCTTGACAATATCCTTGGTGAATCCACGAATACCCTCAGCCAATTTCTCTGTGGCCATGGCGTCTTCGTTGAGCATCCAACGGAAAGTCTTTTCATCCATGTCGATCTTGGCAATGTCCATATCTGCCGCCTTGGCTCCGTCCAGCTTGACTTCAATAGCATCTGTGGAGGCACTGAGTTCGTCCAAAAGGTTGGGACTGATAGTGAGACGGTCGCATCCGGTCAATTCCGTGATTTCATCCGTGTTGCGGAAAGAGGCTCCCATGACAATTGTGGTGTATCCGAACTTCTTATAGCTGCAAGAGCGAAGTATACGAATGGTTTTCGTTAGAGCAAATATTGTGGCGGCTCAAATCCAACAAAACACGACGAAATACGTACTAGTTGTAGATCTTGGTAACCGAGATGACACCAGGATCCTCGGTAGGGGCGAATTTTTCCACTCCTTTGGCCTTTTTGTGCCAGTCCATGATACGGCCAACAAAGGGAGAGATCAAAGTAGCTCCAGCCTCGGCACATGCAATGGCTTGGGCAATGGAGAAAATCAAAGTTAGGTTACAAGTGATTCCTTCCTTTTCGAGAATTTCGGCAGCCTTGATTCCCTCCCAGGTGGCGGCAATCTAGAGTTTTCCAGAGAAACAGGTTGAGGAAGATTCAAAGTGAGAAACACACAAGCCGCTGCAATCTCAAACAAGACAGCCCATGCGAACATACCTTGACCAAAATGCGAGATTTGTCAATTCCGACCTCCTTGTACAACTGTGAATGTGAAAAAGACAGTTTTCATCAGAGAATAGCGGTTTCAAACAAATATGCTGGAAAGAATACATAACGTACAGAAATAATCTTACGAGCCTTCTCGACGGTGGCATCAGTGTCAAACGAAAGGCGAGCATCGACTTCGGTCGAAACATAACCAGGGACGATCTTGGTAATTTCAGTTCCAAAGTTGACAGCAACCTTGTCCTATTTTCCGTAGCAAAGAAAAATGAATATAAATGTGAGAGTTTGATCGAAAAGGACTGAACAACGCGTTGAACTTCCAAGGTTCTGATGACATACCATGATAAGAGATAGATCTCCCTTTCCGTACTCGACCGCATTATCTACGAGGGCGGCATATTGCTCCATGGAAGCAGCCTGAATTCAAGTGGCAACAGGTTTAACGAATTATGTGAGTAAGTGTCCACTTCCAATTTCCGCGACGCCCGATAAAAGTTGACACGACGATGCCGTACCTTGTAAATGAGGGAAGGGTTCGTGGTGGCATCTTCTGGTTTCAGTCGCTTGATGGCATCGACATCGCCAGTGTCACTGACAACAATGGTGTGTTTCTTGAGTTGTTCTAGTTGAGAAGTCATGATTGCGTTCGGATGCTTTGGGTTTGTTTTGGGTAGTGTGGTTTCAATTGAATAGATTCCTTTTTTATGCCACGAATGTGCCGGTGGTGATGCGAAGGGCCTCTGATTCGGGTCGGATCATCGAAGAAAGATCGAAAGCCTGCCTGAGAAGAGGCCTCATGATGGGCGATCCCCCGCCGCGATCCTACGAGAACAATTTGTCCATCCGTGAACCCCACCTCCTGACCTCACACTAATATGTCAAATAAGTTTATATGTATATACATGGATACTACCCTCATTCTTGATGTGTCTGTCCGGTTGTCCACTCCAGGCCTTGACCCCGACCACCGAACCACTTTCGATGCTTGGAACGATAGAATATAGGAAAGTCTTCCATCATACCAAGCGTTGTTGCTCCTATCCACTTGAAAGCTGGAACTGTAGACCCACATTTCATTCAACAACAAAGTAGAACGCAATGAGACCACTTACAGAGGAAGAGACCAAAACACTTTTCTTGAAGCTATCCGAATACATTGGAAAGAATGTGGAAAAACTCATCAACCGAACGGATGAGCGACACTGTTTTCGACTCATGAAGGATCGATGCTTTTACATCAGCGAGTCTCTGATGAAGGCTTCCACCAATATCAGCCGAGACAATATTCTGCATGTGGGAACTTGCTTTGGAAAATTCACCAAGAGTGGCAAGTTCCGACTACGAATTACTGCTTTGGAATACCTGTCACAATACGCCAAGGTAAGCCTTGGAACTGGGGTTATGCAAGGGAAATTCCAAGAACAAAGCAAACTCACCTCTTTCTGTCCTTTTCCGTATAGTTCAAAGTTTGGGTAAAACAATCAGCTGAAATGTCCTTTTTGTATGGCAACCACATTACCAAGAATGGTTTGGCTCGCATGACAGAGAATACCCCTCAATACGCTGGAGTGGTGGTTTACAATATGCAAGACATTCCATTGGGGTTCGGAGTGGCAGCACAAAGTACGGATTATTGTCAAACGCTCGAACCAAGTGGAAATGTTGTTCTGCATCAGGCCGATATTGGGGATTACTTGCGTGATATGGAGGATGATATTTTCTAGGCAAACCGTTCTTACAACCAGTTCCCCTGCCGTAGCTCTCGTACACTGCAACACAACAACAACGATGACTGCAACTAATTGATGTATACAATCTACGTTATCCAATGTTTTGTATTCATGGAGTCATTTGATGTTTGAAATTTCCTTTATAGAATAATTAGTTGTAGACCATGTATTTGGGTGTGGAGCTGAACTTTTTGTATCCCTTGATGACCTTGTTGACAGATTCCAAAAAGTCCTTTTCACTGACAGACTTTCTTCGTGCTCGAATGGCAAACATACCAGCTTCGGTACAAACACTGTGTAGTTCTGCACCTGTTGTGTTGGGACAAAGTCGAGCAATGAGTTCAAATCGAATGTCACGGTCGCAGTTCATTCGCTTGGAGTGAATCTTGAGAATGTGCCCCCGGCCTTCCAAGTCGGGAAGTCCGAACTCTACCTTTCGGTCTAGACGTCCGGGACGTAGAAGAGCTGGATCCAAGGTATCGGGACGGTTGGTGGCCATGAGAACCTTGATGTTACCACGGGCGTCGAAACCATCCAACTCGGTGACAATTTGAAGCATAGTTCTTTGTACCTCATTATCACTTCCATTCTCATCAGAAGAGGATCGGGCACCTCCAATAGCATCAACCTCATCGAAAAAGACGATGCAGGCACGCTTGGACCGAGCCATGGTGAACAATTCTCGGACCATACGGGCTCCCTCTCCCACATACTTCTGGACAAGCTCGGATCCAATGACACGAATGAAGCAGGCGTCGGTTCGATTGGCAACAGCTCGGGCAGTCAAAGTCTTTCCAGTTCCTGGAGGCCCGAAAAGGAGAATACCCTTGGGAGGATCAATTCCTAGCGTGACAAAGCGCTCTGGGTGTAACAGAGGCGTTTCCAATACCTCTCTAAGCTTCTCCATGGCATCTTTGGCTCCTCCTACATCATCATAGGTAACATCAGGCTTGTCCTCGACCGTCATAAGACTGACGGTAGGGTCAATCTTGGGAGGGAGAGGGATCTGAATGGAGTACTTGGATCGATCCACTCCAACCCGCATTCCTTCTTCAATATCGGTGGGTGCGACCTTTTCTCCCAACCCCACAACAAACTTGGCAATTTGCTTGACATTAATGACATACTTATTTCCAGATGCCCCCGATGGATTCATGCCTCCTCCAGAGAGTGGATTGGCACTAGAAGAATTGGAAGCAGGATCGGAATCTCCCTGAATGATTTTGGTACAGCGAGCTACTTGCAGGGGATGCTCTTCGGACATCATTTGCTTGTCTCCTACTAGATCCCACATGGAAGGAGGTGACAGCCCAGTATCGCTTTCTTTGATTCCAATCAAGTCTTTGACTGTTTGTTGTTCTTTCTTAATGTCTTCTTCCAACTGTTTGATGAGGGTGGTGTAAGGACCGAGACCGTACGACTTGAGGAGGGCAATATCGCCTTCGTCGAGAGGAGGAGGGGCGTCCTCTTTGTCGTCCTGTACGATTGAGAGAGGGACAATGGGAACAACCAACGAACGAAAGAGCGATATGAGCCATACGAGTAGTGTATCATCACGCCATGTTCACCCCAAGGGTTACATGGAACCACAATGCTTCCGCAAGAGCACCATTATCGTACCTCATCATAGTCTCCCCGGTTGGAGGTTTGGCACTCTCCTGCGCTCATTGTGATTCAGAACGATGTAGTTGTGTTGTAATATCAAAAGGTGCTGTGATTGTTGTTGTCAACCTCGTGCTGGCAACTGTCTTCGTCCTCCAGAGGCCGGCTCCAGTAGTTAGATGCCACTGTCCGGCAACGGCGACCCAGAAGGAACCCGACCGAATGTACTAGAATCATACAAGTCGATTTTCTGAAAGGACTAAGCGAGTTCCATCAAGACTCATGGCAGGCTCGACCTCCACCACCAAACAAATCACTACAACACGCACACAATAGTAAATACAACAACCACAACCATCCGCAATAACTCTCTTAGTTGTTATTAACAGTAATACAGCTATAGTCTCGTCATCATGGAAGATGATTTGGATGATTTCTTCGATGAGATTGAAGAGGCTGAAGCCCAAGTCAAGGGTGACGAGAAGGAAGGAGACCAAGATGGGGATGACGAGACCCCACTAGGTAAAGAGGTCCCATCGGAATCCAACGAAGCAACCGACCTAGTCGATGCAACATCTTCCGAAGATCCTCCTACGAAACGACAAAAAGTTGAGAATGCGCCTCCTGCACGTCCCCGGGGTCTGGTTGTGGCTGCTGCCAGTTCTGCTGTGGTTCGCAAGGCAGAGGAGGAACCCCCAGCAACCAACACGGCGTCGGCGTCGGCTCCTGCCATGCCCGCCGTAGCTGCAATCCCTCCACCTCCTCCACCTCCACCTCCGCCAGGCGCTCTTCCAAACAATAATATGGTCTATCCTTCTGTTCCTGCCGGTTCCAAAAAGCCTGTCAAACGCATGGCGGCCGGCAAAGTCTGGGTCGACCCAACCCTCGAGGAGTGGCCTGAAAACGACTTTCGGATCTTTTGTGGAAACCTCGATCCCAGTGTCACAGACCAACAACTACATGACCACTTTGTCAAGTACACTAGTATCGCCAAGGCAAAAGTTGTCACCAACGAATCCCATATCAGTCGAGGCTATGGCTTTGTGTCCTTTTTGCAACCCCTCGATTGTGCCAAGGCCATTCGAGAGATGGATCAGACATGGTTGGGATCCCGTCCTATAAGAGTCAAAAGGAGTGACTGGAAAGATCGAAACTTGAGTCAAGTACAAAAACAACAAAAGAGGCAATCCAAACAACGAAGACGAATGGGGTTGTGAAAACGCTAGGCTTGATACTCCGTGCTGCCGATTCCAGTTTGTATCCAGTTTCTGCGATACAACAAGTTGTTGCGCATTGTCTCAGAAACTGCAAAAAGGCACTCCGAGATCTGGCTGTCGTTTGGAGTTCCTTCATCTGTGGTATTCCCCGTCTGACACCAGTCAGGATGTCGAGACTATACTTGCTGGCTTGGTCATCTATATAGATGGTATTGCCAAGAGAGTACACATACAACTACATCGTTGTCATGCAGCAAGTGTTGGTGCGCCAAAAAGAGTTGGGCGCAAGGTGAATTTCAAGCGAGACCTCCTCTTGCATTTGAGGCACCTTCCCACGTGATGAGCTGCTTCCTTCTACTACGGTACTATCAAACCAGTAAAGTAGTACACAAGTTGTGTCGGTAGTACTCTCTGAGTTCCGAAGACTGTCAAAGTTTGTATCGCCTTGATCTCGGTGTTAGCGCTTTCGACTTATTGACGGCAGTTTGGAAATTTTGAGATTCCGTCAATCCAGCCTGTGCAGTTTTGCTACATTGGCCTTTGCTATTCGAACGTGTTCGTTGGTGTACTACTCATACTGCTGTCCGTCTTAATTCCTTGCTACAACCTCTTGGGCGTAATGCGATACAGGCTACTAGTACGAGCGTTGTACTCGACCGAGCAGCCCTTTTGGAAGATTCACCCCTCATCCACTCCTGAGGTGTGGATGTTCCAAGGACTTTCTTTTTTGTTCATGATTCCCATTTGGCCTCTGGTCAAGATCGTTCAATGAAGGTCCAGGGTGCTCTTCTCTGGAGAGTTCCTCTTGCAATGGATTTGATATCTCATGCTCACAAAATAAACAACAACAACCAAAGCCAACCAACAAACCACAAACCACCTCTAGCTCATCACCATGACTACTACTTTCCCTGTCAATAACTCTGTTGCTTTCGTCACCGGAACCAGTAAGAAGAACGGAATTGGGCGTGCCATTGTCAAAGCCTTGATTGACAAGGGAGCTGCCAAGGTCTACGCCACTGCCCGTAAGGCAGAGCAGCTTGATGATCTCGTTGCTGAGTACCCCAGCAAGGTCGTGGCCGTCGAGATTGACGTCACTGACTTTGCCGCCGTCGACAAGCTCGCCGAAGCATACCCTGATGTCAACCTTCTCATCAACAATGCCGGGTACTTGGCCGGGTCTAACTCGGTTGGAGACTTTGCTCAGATCCAACGTGAGATTACTGTGAACTATCTTGGTCCTCTGGCCGTCGTCAAGAGTTTCGCTGAGGTTTTGAAGTCCAAGGAGAGCAGTGCCATTGTCAACATCAATTCTATTGCTTCCTATGTCAACTTCCCAGTCGCAGCCACTTACTCTGCTTCCAAGGCAGCATCCCATTCGTTGACTCAGGCCCAACGTCGTGACTTTAGCAAGTCCTTGGTGATTGGAGTATACCCCGGTCCCATTGATACCGATATGGCCAAAGATATGCCAATGGACAAAACATCCCCTACCGATGTCGCCGATCGCATTGTCGAAGCATTGGCTGAAGGAAAGGAAGACGTTTTCCCTGATGTTACTGCAACCCAATTGTACGAAGGATACAAGGGCGATGCCAAGGCAGTCGAGAATCAAATGGCAGGCAACTAAACTTGTTGCTTTGTGTGAAGTGGCTGAAGCCTGCGAAATACTATTTGCGACTTTTTAGTATTTGAATGAACACAAATAATTGAACAAGTTTCCAATATTTCATTGTCAGCCAACGTTGCTATAGAAATATCCCCTGTCTTCATCGTGATGTTTGGCAAAGGATATGGATGGTGGAAGGCTGGAGTGTACTACCCTTGTGAAGCATTTTTTGCGTCAGGATTCTGAACTAACGTCTCATTCGATCAGATACACTGTTCGATTCCCTGTCATAGACTATGGACTATTGAAGCATTACACGGCCAATTACCATCTTTGCACAACTGCTACGCACTACTACGAGTAGTACTAGAGCGAGACGACTTCAGTGGAGGATGCAACCAAGTTCGATAATAATATTTACTAACAATTCTCGTGTTGTTTCCTCGTACTGTATTCCACTAAATGAAGAAGTCCCACTGGGAAGGTTAACTCGGCCATTCCAGCCTGTGCAGTCTTGATACTATACAACTTTCTGAATACCACCGACTTTCGAGGGTGTTCGTAGATGCACCATTTGGTACCTTGGCGCAACGACACTCTAGTAGAACATGATAATACTCGGATATACACGAGTTTATCAAAGAGATTCACCCTTGGCTGTGCGATAACTCTCCTGCAAGCAACCAACGTAGTAGAGGAAAGACTCCAAGAACCGGAACTTTTTGTTTCTATTCTGTTCATTCTTCTCATTAGCCTCCTGCCAAGGTCGTTCCATGAAGGTCTAAGGTGATCCTCCTTGGACATCACGTCTTTCAATGGATCCAACATCTCATGCTCATAAAATCATCACAATCAACGACAAGACCACAAAAAAACACGCCTCCAAACCAAACAACATGACCACTTTCCCAATCAAGAACTCTGTTGCTTTCGTCACCGGAACCAGTAGGAAGAACGGAATTGGACGTGCCATTGTCAAAGCCTTGATTGACAAGGGAGCTACCAAGGTCTACGCCACTGCTCGCAAGGCAGAGCAGCTGGATGATCTCGTTGCCGAGTACCCTACCAAGGTTGTGGCTGTGGAGCTTGACGTCACTGACTTTGCTGCTGTCGACAAAGTGGCTGAATCATACCCTGATGTCAACCTTCTTATTAACAATGCCGGATACCTTTCAGGGGAAAACTGGACTGGCGACTTGGCTGAGATCCAACGTGAGATCGCTGTCAACTATCTTGGCCCCTTAGCCGTCGGCAAGAGTTTCTTGAACACTTTGAAGTCCAAGGAGAACAGCGCCGTTGTCAACGTCAACTCCATTTCTTCCTATGTTAGTTTCCCAGTAGCAGCCTCCTATTGCGCTTCCAAGGCAGCCGCGCATTCATTGACTCAGTCCCAGCGACGTGACTTCGGCAAGTCCTTGGTGATCGGGGTTTACCCTGGTCCCATTGATACCGACATGACCAAGGATATTCCGTTCGAGAAGTCCGTACCATCGGACGTTGCGGATCGCATTGTCGAGGCATTGACTGAAGGAAAAGAAGATGTGTTCCCCGATGTCATGGCAGTTCAACTGTATGAAGGATACAGGGAGGATCCAAAGGCAGTCGAGGCCAAAATGGCGGCAAGCAACAACTAAACTTGTAAGTTTAGCCGAAGCAGATTAGTTTCATACTAGTAGTGCTGTATGTGGAAGGAGGGCGGGTGAAAGAAAGCGTACTTCTTGCCAAAAATGTCTGTACAAGTCTCTGGAAATCGACACTGCAACGGCGCTTCTTGCCTGCTTTGGACCAAACAGTCGTAGATTCACTGTGAATGAGCAAGTGCAGTTCGTCGACTTTTTTCGTCATGGTTCTACCGCAGTCTTCATTCGCCAGTCTCGATATTTCCTCACTGCTCACTGCTCTAATACCGAAGTGAATGGTATTCCTTGCTCACAAAAAAAGCAATCAACCAAGCAACCAAGCAAACCACAAACCAACTTTGCAACCCAAGAAGCATCACGACTACTTTCCAAATCCAGCACTCGGTCGCCTTTGGAACCGGCACAATCAAGAAGAACGGAAACAGCCGTGCCATTGTCCAGACCTTGCCCAATGGCTCAGCCTGGACAGACCGACGCCTTCGGATGTTGTCTCTGCAATTTTTGACAGGTTGACAGCAGGCAAGGAAAAAGCATTCCCCGACTTCTTTTCTGAAACGACGTGTCATTTTGGCCAATGATCATTGCCTGTGAAACAAAACCGTAGTACCATACTTGCATTCCTCTCTCTTGGAGTTTATCTTGATAAAAGAATCTGTTTCATGTGGAATAATATTGTGTTCTTGTCATAGAACAACTTGTGTCCAAAGTGGAGGAGAACGAATGAAGAAGATGAGGTGATGGTGTACGTCTGTTGATTCGGTGGATTCCTGCCTCATGCTCATCTACAGTCCTGAGGATATGGTGGCAACACGAGTGAGGCAGAAGCATTGTTTTTGCATAATGTTTCAGTGCGACCCGCGTGAAACTACGCCGGACACATGGAGAAATGGCCGACCGGCTTGCCTTATCAGCACCGTTGAACGTGCCGCAAAGAACCATGACGTGCAAACAAGAAACAAAGAAACACCCAAACACATCCTGTGGTGGCAAGTCAACCTGTAGAGAAGTTGTTGACAAGCTTCCGAGTTACCAATTGCAACTCGGATTACTGCAACATTTGAATTATCTGTAGATACCTGAACCCCAAGAAAGAATCGTTTCACCATGTGTTGTTGCTGCTGCTGTCCGCCAGCCATCAATGCGCTTTTTTGCCTTTGGGTCCGAAGTGGTTTCAGCAAAGGAACAGTGGCTGGTGCTTTGACATTTTTCCCTCCTGACCCGCCTCTCTACCGCTTTGAACGCATTGACGAGAACGGAAATGTAATCCCTGACGATCAGGAGTCAGGCGAGGACCCCGACGAAAAGAGCAAATCCAAGAAAGGCAAGAATGACGGCAACCTACAAGATGGTACTTATGTCCCGACGGAGGGAGAAGCTCGCGAAAAGGTCAAGTCGCCTGCACAGCAACTAACAGAACGATCCAAGGAACTTCGCATACAGGCCAAGAAACGAAATACGAGAGATGCCAGGGATGCCAAAAACAAAGTCCAATACAAGCTGCTGCTTGATCCTCGATTAAACCCTCCTCGGTTCCCAGAGACTTCTGTTGAAGCTGTCAAGGTTCCTACCAAGACCGGAGCCCATGTAGCAGCTATCATTTATCGTGTCCCCAAGGAACGTCAAACCGAAAAGACAAAGACTCTTATTTATAGCCATGGAAATGCCACCGATATCGGTGCCATGTTCCCTCTCCAATGCATACTGGCTCACAGTTTGGAATGCAATGTAGTATCCTACGATTATTCTGGATACGGAGAAAGTGGCGGTGTTCCAATGGAAAGCAGCACATACACTGACATTCAAGCCGTTTTTGATTACACGGTGGACAATGTTTGTGATGGTGACGAGTCCAAGGTTATCCTGTATGGCCAATCGGTTGGTGGTGGTCCTTGCTGCTATTTGGGTTGTCGGGAAGAAAATTTGGGAGGCGTTATTCTCCATAGTGCATTTATGAGTGGAATGCGTGTTTTGACACCTAGCAGGTATGTTGCGTGACTTCAACAGAGTGAAATGGTTGCACATGTCCAACACGTCATTTTGGTGCTTTACTCACTTTTCCTTCGCGATAGAGCTCTTGCTTGCCTGGATATTTACCCAAACATTGATCGCATTCGACATGTAAAATGCCCTGTTTTGGTCATTCATGGACGGCTAGATGAAGAAGTGGATGTATCTCATGGGCTAGAATTGTACAAGGCTATTCCAGCTGAGTTCAAAAGAGAACCTTGGTGGGTTCCAGACCGGGGTCATAACGATATTACAGAGGGGCCAGGGAAGCTCACACAATACATTGGTCGGCTACGAAACTATTTGGCGAGTCTCGATTAGGAAAAAGTCAATTTGTATCGTTGGACCCCGTGTACAACTATCCTTGCATAAAATTAACATCCAACTCTTGGCAATTCAAATGTGTTGCAATGTGCCGCCAATACGGAATAGTCTAGCGTCAACGACTACCGACCACACAAACAAAGAAGTCCATACAACAAATAATGCTACAACCAAGCCACATACACAACTAGATAGTCTCAAAATCTGTGGCATCAAGTCTCGTCACTGGGCAATCCCCGCTGATACCCCCAGGGATTGCGCGATTGCCATTTCCATGCATCTCTGCACATATCGTCCACACCGAGCGTTGCTTTCCAGCCCAGCAATTGTTCTGCTTTGTGGGGATCCGCATATACTGCTGCTACATCACCAGGGCGACGAGAGGTCATTTGGAAAGGAATATGTTTACCTGTCGCTCGTTCCATAGCACGAAGAAGGTCTAACACCGAAACACCAATGCCGGTCCCCAAATTGACAATCTCACAACCTAACCTGCTTGAGTACAATGTATTCAACGCACTAACATGTCCCTTCGCAAGATCAACCACATGGATATAATCTCGCACCCCTGATGAGTTTAGAAGTGAGAACCGTACTTGATGCAGGGATTTGTTTTCGTTGGTCAGGAAGTTCCAATCCACTTACCAGTACCATCAGGAGTGTCGTAGTCGTCACCAAATATGCTTAATTTCATACGACGACCGACACATACTTGAGAAATGTATGGCATGAGGTTGTTGGGTGTACCTTGAGGATCCTCACCAATTTTGCCGGAGGGATGTGCCCCGACAGGGTTGAAATATCTGAGAATTAGTATGTTCATATTCTCATCTGAGGCAAACAAATCTTGGAGGATATTCTCCACTACCACTTTTGAATGGCCATATGGATTGGTAGGTCGAAGTTGAGCCATTTCTTGCAAGGGCAGCGACTCAGGATCCCCATATACTGTGGCCGATGAAGAAAACACAAAACGTTTGATGTTTCGAGACACGAGAGCCCGAAGTAGATGAATAGTTCCCGCAACATTTGTGTCGTAATAGTTCAACGGGTGGGAAACTGACTCGCCAACCGCCTTTAATCCAGCAAAGTGAATACAAGAATCAATCTCCGGAAACTCGTCTAGGATCTCCTCCAAGCCCTTTCTGTCTCGAATATCGCAATGTCGGAACTGAAGTCGATCAGGGGAGCATTGTACAATATCTCGCACTCGATGTAGACTCTCTTCAGATGAATTTTCAAGATTATCGAGTACCACAACCTTGTATTGTTCTCCGGGGACATTCAACAATTCCAAGCAGGTGTGCGATCCGATGTAACCTGCACCTCCTGTAACGAGTACGGTGCGCTGACTACTGGTGTGGGGAGTAAATGCAAATACTAGCGTGTTGTAGCTGAGAGTGGTAGCCAAAAGCACAAAAAATCTAATGCACCTGGTGGGTTTCCCACGAAGAAACGTCATTCTTGAACATGCATCATTCCCTCTTGGGAGAATAAGTTGTCAGGGTTGCACTTTTCCAAAGTTGCCGATCCTCGACGGACAGACGTCACCGCTAAGACGCAGAAGGCGTACTACGTGCGATTTGCTCAGCAGGTAGTTTGGAGAATCAAGTTGTATTTACTACGCTATGTTGTTGAGATGTAACAGACAAATGCATTGAAAGTGATCAAATAAGGGCTATCTGATGGATTACTGTCTATACCATCCTGCTTTCCGGGCAGACAATTCCAATCCTCGTGAAAAATAGCAACTCCCAAGCCTCTCATTGGTGAGGCGCAACAGAGCCCTATTTTGACGCCTTGATTAAGTCATTCAGATATTGATCTCTCTTATCCATACGGTAGTTGAATTCATTGCTGGTAAGTCCAAGCTCCTTTCCCTTCTACAGAAACAAGAAGAAGATTTGCGCAAGTTGAGGTACAGGATCGCAGAAACGCAGTCGAATGAGTCAACCACTGGCGGACACAACACAACGAGTATCTCGTCGCCAACTTACTCCGTAAGCAAGGTAGTTGATTCCAAGGACAAGTCCAGCGGCGGCGTTGAACATGCCAGCAACAATGAAGAGGGAGGATACGGATTGCCAAGGCATGTTTGTTGAGTCTGTTCAAGAGGACGAGCGACGAAAGGTCCAACACTGGTGTACAACGTCACCGATGATCGCGTTGTGCGAAGTTCGCGATGGAGGATGATGCTGCGGCTCACGCGCTTGCACGATCTGCAAGTCGTGTGAGTCAATTAAGGTGACCGACCTTCAACCTTTCACAAAATGATGTGACGCTCCCTCCTTCGAGAACAATTCTGTTGTTCTCACGCTTTTTCCAACAACATACTCATAATTTCTGAAAGGTGAGAGAATGAAACAGAAACACGTCCCAAGTCTCTTCGCTTCATTCTTTGTTTCCAGAATGACGGCCAAGAGTACTTGTTGTCCACTGTCGCGTTGTCACCGCATTGACGATGGCGCTGGGACACTGATATGTGTCCTTCAACATGTGATTCCCACATGCGTTACAATTGTATTCTTTTTTGACCCTCATATTTGATCTTTGCTTTTGCAGACGACCAAACGAAGAGCTATCTAAGACTCTCATTCAAGACCGTTTGTACTACTGCTTCAATTCTTGCAAGGAACCAACATCATGGCATCACGCACCCTCGACAGAGTTTGCATCATTGGCAGCGGCAACTGGGGATCTGTCATCTCCACAAAGATTGGCCACAACTGTGAGCGGCTTCCATATTTTGAAAACATCGTCAACATGTGGGTCTTTGAGGAAATGGTTACTGTCGATGGCGAAACCAGAAAGCTCACAGAACTCATCAACACTCGACACGAAAATGTCAAGTACCTTCCTGGTATCCAACTCCCTCACAATGTTGTGGCAGAATCCGACTTAACCAAGGCGTGCAAAGATGCCACTTTGCTTGTGTTTGTGCTTCCCCATCAGTTCCTCCCCAAGTTGTTGCCGACCATCAGGGCGTCAGTCCACCCGAACTGTAGGGGTGTCAGTTTGATCAAGGGTATTGGTAAGCACGGGAAACTATATTGATCATGGAGTTCTATTGACATTGCATCTAACAAACAATTTGTACAGACTTCAGCAAAGAAACGGGGGAACCTGTTCTCATCTCGCACACTATCTCAGAGGCCATGGGATCCGACTTTCAATGCGGAGTTTTGATGGGTGCAAATGTGGCCAATGAAATTGCGGAAGGGCAAATGTGTGAATCTACACTAGCGTCAGACTTTGGGCCTGTGGCCGATGAGACAACGCGTCTCGTCTTTGATTCACCCCCCAACTTTCGAGTACAACACATTACAGATATTGCCGGTGCCGAGGCATGCGGCGCATTGAAGAATGTGATAGCTATTGGTGCTGGCTTCGTTGACGGTATTGGGCTAGGATCCAACACTAAAGCAGCCTTGATGCGCGTTGGGCTGAAGGAAATGGCAAGTTTCTGCCACTTGTTCTTTTCTGGAGTACAAGACGATACGTTTACAGAAAGTTGTGGTATGGCAGATTTGATCACCACTTGCTATGGTGGTCGAAACCGCAAATGTGCAGAAGCGTTCGCGAGGCAGCAAGTTGCATCTGTGGATGCCAACCCTGGAGGTTTTGATGGGTACACTGAAGAAGAATGTGAAATCATCTGGTCAGAAATTGAAGATCGATTGCTGAACGGCCAGAAACTTCAGGGTACCTTGACTGCCAAGGAAGTTCACCACGTTCTGTCTAGCCAACGTTTGTTGGCCCGATTCCCATTGATGGATATAGTTTATCAGATTGCTTTCCAGGGCAGACCGGTTCGAGATATAGTGGAAGGAATCACGATCAATTCGACCAACAAGTACATGTCTGTTTTCCAAATCAAGTCGAACTTCATTGATTCTGTTGCTCCATTCATCGTGGCTGAGTCCAATTTGTTGCATCACAAAACCTCCAAGAGGACCAAGGTGGCGGATGAACTATCTTCAATGGGTTCCCCAACAGTGGTTCCTTCAGTCGTCGCCATCGATGACGTCAGCTCCATTTGTGAGTCCGACGAGTCCTAATTGCGACGTGACAAAAAGGTGATGCATGTCGCCAACCCTTCACAACCATCATTCATCATTCCCTTGCCAGGAATATCCAACCAACTTTCATCATTACATTGTACAACAACATATTCTGTATTAACAAATTCTTGTGGACTCGTGCTTCTCATAGTCAGCTCTTGCGTCGAACCCCTGAATATTACTCTTCTACGACAAGAAATTTCTCTGGACTATACCAAAAGCCGGAATTCCGCATTACAAGCTTTGCCAATATGCTTGACAAAGTGTGTATTGTTGGCAGTGGAAACTGGGGTTCTGCTATCGCTACCAAGGTTGGCCTCAACTGTGCTCGCCTTTCCCACTTTGAGACGCAAGTGAATATGTGGGTCTATGAAGAAGAGATCATGGTGGAAGGAGAAGCGTGCCGCTTGACGGAAGTGATTAATGCTACACATGAGAATGTCAAGTATCTTCCTGGTATTCAACTTCCTTCCAATATTGTTGCAGAAGCAAACTTGGCTACGGCTTGCAAAGATGCAACGTTGCTCATTTTTGTTTTGCCACACCAATACCTTCCCAAATTGCTACCCACCATTCGAGCTGCAAGCCACCCCGATTGTCGCGGAGTGAGTCTCATCAAAGGGATCGGTACGTTACCAGCAGAGTTGCTCTCGTTCCATGTTTTGTGTAGTATTCGTGCGGTGTACTCATACCTGTGATTTGCGTTTTGTCCAGATTTCAGTAAAGAGACCGGTGAGCCCATGCTCATTTCTCAAAGCATTGCACGTGTCATGGGACCCAACTTTTCCTGTGGCGTCTTGATGGGCGCCAATGTCGCCAGCGAAGTTGCCGAAGGGCAAATGTGCGAATCCACGCTAGCCTCCAATTTTGGTACCCCTCTCGATGAGGCTACTAGACTGGTATTCGATGCACCTCCCAACTTTCGTGTGCAGCATATAACGGATGTGGCAGGTGCGGAAGTGTGTGGAGCACTCAAGAATGTGATTGCGCTAGGTGCTGGTTTTGTGGACGGGATCGGGATGGGATCCAATACCAAGGCGGCTTTGCTGCGGGTAGGACTAAAGGAGATGGAGAAATTTTGTCATTTGTTCTTTGAGGGGGTCCATCAAGAAACGTTCACGGAGAGTTGCGGTATGGCTGATTTGATCACCACTTGTTATGGGGGAAGGAACCGAAAGTGTGCCGAGGCCTTCGCTCAAAAGGGACTACCTGTCATACCAATGAAGAGACGAAGCTCCCAAGAATGCGATGCCTTGTGGAAGAAGATTGAAGGAGACTTGTTGAATGGACAAAAGCTCCAAGGCACTTTGACTGCGAAGGAAGCCTATGCCGTGTTGAAGAACCGAGGATTGTTGGAGGAGTTTCCGTTGATCCAAACCATCTACGAGATTTCGTTCCAGGGCAAGCCTGTTACGAGCATCGTAGAAGGAATCGCCATTGCACCCAAACACTTGCTGCTATCCAAACTCTGAGTCCATGGGGATTTTAGTATAGTTAAAAACAATAAACAAGGGCTGCCCCCCATTGGACCAATTATATTTCTCCCACTTCTGTACTAGGAGACAAAACAAGGGCATCGGCAATGCGGTCTGGATCATCATAAGAGTTTCGACGACTCGAAGAATATACCGTCGAGTGAATAGTTGTAATAGTACCGTCCCGTTTTGTGTCCTGGAAATGGAAATTTGTGAGTTTTGAAATTGGAACAGAATAGAATCAGAAGTATAGAACACGTACCGAGTCGTAAGATTGATCTTCCCGAGACTTTCGCATTCGTCGGGTGTCACGAGTCTTCATGAGCTGACGATGCCGACTAACAACATCGGCAGAAACAGCAAGAAACTTGGAATCATCTTGTTCTCGAACCACCTCATCCCAATACTTTTGCTCCTCTTTCCGGAACACACTAGCAAATTCATTGGTTTGAGTCGAAAGAGTGGATCGAGTCCCAAAGGACTTGGTGCCATTGCTGCGCTTGGTGTGCGAAGTACAATGACTGCGATTGGAGGATCGATGAATAGGACTAGCCTTGGGCGCTCGTTGCGTTGGCGATGGGGACTGAGTAACACTCGGCCGAATCGTCTGTTTCCACGACTCTTCTACGTGCTCTACGGGATCCTGTGTAACATCAGAGCGCACCCACGGAATCTCGCCCGAGTAAAAGAGATTGGCTTGCTCCTCTAGCGTGTGCTGTGTAATAGCACTGACACCATCATCAAACGTAATGGACTTCAAAAAGTTATCCGAATCCGACTCGGAAATGGAAGTAGGAAGGCCCGTGGGGAGCACAGGCACTTCAATGGACCGGTGATGGCGTGGGGAAGAAGCAGGAAACATGGAAGGAACGTCCTTTCCCCTAAAAGGTTTTTGTGGAGACTTGTCCACTCCACGCCGCTCTAACTGTTCCCTCAAGTGATGCACGGCTTCTTCTGCTCGCAAATGGCTGTCATGGAACAAAGTTCTATAGAACCTGCCTTGTCGCTCCGGAGTGGAGGGTTCTGTGGGCTGATCGTCCCCGCGTTTGAGTTCCTCGTCCATTCCTGGAGGCCCCGTCGTACAGGACGTGAAAATGACGCGAATCACAGATTCTAGAGACATGTTTTGTTGCCCTTCTTGTTGGTCGTTGGTGGGTGTTTCAGGAGACACAGAGGCTGGTCCCTTTCGTTCCAAGGCCAATACTGAACTCCACAAGTCTCTCGCAGATTCCTGCAATTGCTCTTTCACCGACTTGGGGCTGCTGCCCCTTGTAGAAGAAATGTCCTTCATGTCGACAACTTTTCTCCTTGCTAGTAGAACCCTTTCAAGAGCTTACGCTTCTTCCAGAACTACGGTATACTATACTTTGATGTCGACAGTTTTACCTGCCGCACTGGCCAAAAATGGTTTTGTGGCAAGCCTATTCTGGGCGTTGGGTCAGTCTTGTAGGAAACCAAACAGAGCCTTGCATGCTCGTGCCGCTCGGGGCGCCCACTGTCTTTTGCGGACAAAGACTGCTTCCAACTACGCAATCCCACTCCAATTGAATTTCCTTCGAGCGATCCACTCCACTTGCTTTCCGTTCATCCCCACAAACTTACCTAAGTAACCAACCCACGAGCGAGCCCGGCGGTTGGTTCTTGTGAAGCCACCTTTCGATCGGACAAAATTTTGACCTTCCGGCGCATCACTTCCCGCCGTCATCAAGCACCACATCTCTATAGATAGTTACTAGCTATTACTACAGTTACTATTACTACTATACGTATGATGTACAACCACTGTGCATTCTATTGTCCTTGCGGCACAAGCAAGGTCATCTTCTTCTCGCATCTTCCTAGCTCTTTGCACCGGTAAAAGATTTTAGCAACTACTATGTTGTTCGGTCGAAGGAAGCAAGAGCTGGAAAGTGTAGGCTACTCGTACCGGTAGTATCCCCGTACTAGGTTTGGATGATGGGAGCTAGTGATCACAGAAGTGTTCATCAACAAAGTAGTGAGGAAGAGTAGAAAAACTCCAGGTGCCAACGTCTATGTTAGCACCACTGTACTGGGACTCCGTGCATTCCTCAAGGTAACCCGCAAGACACATACCACTTCCCAGGACCTCCCTAACTGTGAGTCTATCACGGAGTATCTTCGTCGTCAGGGTATACCTGACGTATATTCAAGTTGATGCGGTGGCTGGCCAAGAACTGTTGCAAGGTTTCCCCTTCCTCGTCCCCTATCTGACTCGGCTCGTGGCCCAGCGATGATAGGTTTATAATCTTTTCTGGTTTGGGACCCTTCGGTGGAGAAAGAACGCCTGAGGGAATTACTCTGGCCATGCCGTGATAATTTGTGCGAGTGTCACCGCCCATGCACATTACGTCGCCCGGTCGGACCAGGATTGGGAGCACGGGGCTATCTTCTTTGGTTTTCCCGCCTAATAGAAATACTGCAGGCAGTCCACAACTAAAAGACACAATGGGTTTCTCCATGGTAAACTCGAGGTCATCCTGGTGACCTCCCATCAGCGACTTCAAACTGTAGTAGTTCACGATGGAAGCGCTTGGTGTGAACGATACCTTGGATTGTCCATTCAGGTACAAATAGGTCTTTGCAAAATGGACAGCAAGATCTCCCACCAAGGAAGGCATTTCCGACTGACATGCATCATGGTACGTTCGCTGTGTCCAATCATAGTGATACCCCATGCAGGCCCAAGATAGCTTGTCAAAACTGCGGTACAGCTTTTGCTTGGGAGCCCCCAATTTCGGCTTCTTGTTTGTGGACGTATTGGAAGAGGACAATTCTTCTTGAAATAATCTCCACATGCTTGATTCCTTGTTCACAATTTCGTTTGGTTTGGGTGGACAAAGATCGATATTGGTACGATGTGGAGATTCGCAATATTCTTTGACAGACCGATAGGCCAGTTCTAGTTGACACTCGTTATCAATCGCTTGTGGCGCATACATAAACCCTGGAAATCCAACAACTCCAAATAGTGGACCACGATACACATTGGAACCATCGGTACTCGCAGGGAGTTGAAGGGGGAAAATTCTTTCATCATGTTCGCTGAGGAAGTCTATGCAGTCCTTTAGATCATCGCTTCTGTTTGGGTTGTCACCTCGACGCCGGTGCTTTACTTGTGCTTGCTTGAAGGCTGTCACTGTAGGCCCACCTTCGACGGTATTACTCATTCTTCATTGCATGGATCTCAGGAGAGGCTTCCTGTTTTTGCCACTTGTCGAAGCAGGTTGGGTGTGGCTGGGATTCGGTGGAAGTAGGACAGACAAAATTCTCAGTCTTGCATAAGCTTCCTCTAATCCTCCGATGACTTTGGAAACCAATCCGTGCCATTGGAATCTAGGGTCGGAAGACACTTCAAGGAATCTGTGCGGGGAAACGCACTTACTGTTTGTACCAAGTTGCATCGATGACCACAACCAGTTGGACAAGATTCGCGAGCGGTTCCACCGTTGATACCTCCAAACCATTCGAGGGCATGTTCGAGGTGTCCTCCATGTCCTACAGAGAGAATGGGGTTAGTACTTCGAACATATACACCTCTTGAGCGCAGATAAGAAAACTCACCACATCCAGGACACCAAACGAAAATACCCTTTACTGGCTCATGGCACAAGAAGCATAAACCAACACGACGACGACAATTCTTGCATGATAGTCGGCCAGCATTATTGACGGTTTCTGGTGTTGTCTCGAATGCCTTTCCACAACGCGGACAAGACTCGTTGATCCTGTGACACAGAAATGTGAGAACGGAAATCATAGAAACAATTCACAGATATAGTCCAAAATCCTCCGCAATGAACGTACGTTGTAGACTGTTTGTTCAATGCATTGATGAACGGATCCTTGCAATTCTTGATCACCTGCGTTGCAGCTACCCACAAACACATTTGTTGAAGAAGCTCAATATAAGAGAGATACCATTCTCGGACCACATTGATTTCCAAACCGGGGATACGGGTTCGTTCTTCTGCCTCCTCTACAACCTGTAGAACTTCACAAATAGCGACACATGTCTGTACATCTCCTGCTTCAGCTCGTTCCAGGAGCAGAGCCCGAACTGTCGGGACAATGGCGAACTGCATGGCATTCATTGGTGGCTGAGGTGCTGTCGTGACGGGAAGCACATCTAAACCTGAACCTCGCAACATCCCAGCGATGGAAACCCACATTCTGGCTAGAGATCCACATCTAAGACTATCAGCCACTGCACCATTGTGAATACAGAGGTCCGCTCGAGTAGGACAAGCAGAGTCAGGATAAAGCTTGTAGGAACTTGCAAACCGGGATAGGTGAACAACCTCTGGAGCAACACATACGATATCGTCGTCAATAGGGAGTGGCAATCCATTGGCATCCAGAGGGCCTTGATCCACAACGTTGAATATCTGTGAACGCAGAATGTAAGCACTCTAGAATCACACTTGAACACGTTTTTGGTAATTTTGGTCACCTTACCAGCTCGGGAGTTGACTCTGGCAACCTGATATCTGTCTTTATATCTGCCACGGGTTCTATCGCTGTTTTCGAAGACAACTCTCGGAATACGCCTGGTGCCCTGGCAGTAACCTCATCTCGTCGCAAAGCAGTCAAAGCAGAATCATCTCCGATACCATTGGGAACTTGTTGATGGACAGAGAAAACTTGTAGTGAACCGTATCCTCGCTGAAATGGGGAGAGATTTGCCATTGCAAAGCAAGATGATGGCACTCGTGAAATGGGACGGTCCCCTAATCCGAACGGCAGATGAGAACATAATTCACAATCATCCAACCTGTTTCATATCGACGTTTGACTCACCTCGCACCAAACTTTGCAATATGCATCTCCCGTCACGGCCAACACTCAATACATGTTGCCAGATCGCACCCGTTGGATCGTCTGGTGTCGCCTGTTCCTTCTTGTTGTCAAACAAGATTGACTCCGTGTCGCCTCTACTTCCTGATCTCACCACAATTGTATCATCCGCAGTGGCGACTGTCTTCCGGTGTCGCCTAGGGTCGCTCTTCGGGACAGTACCACCATCAGAAACGTTTCTCTTCATATGACCACCAGAAGTCTGCTTCCTCCAGAGTTGGTATTGCGGCGTCTCCACCCACAAGAATTCAGCAACAGCTCCTTCCTCGTGACCTTCTACCACACTGAGCGGCATGAAAGGCCGATTGGTGGACCACAAACTAATGACACCAGAGCCACCAGCATTGGTGATTCGGGCAGTGGCCACTGCCAGCATGGATTCATGAGGATCGGGGACAACATCTGGGTCTGCGGGGTTTGGTAGTTTCAAAGCAGGCGGTCTCCAACGCACGGTTGTGACAGACAACCCAATCGTGATGACATGCTTCATCCTAGATGGTGAGTGTTTGGATCGACCGAAAGCAGAAGACGCCAAGGGGCGAGAACTGGACGAATTGAGTGAACCTGAATGGTTTGAAAACGATACGACAGCACCAGTAGGTCTGCAAAAAGAACAAAGTCCGATATGAGTCCATCGCACTGCAGAGAACAAGGGAATATAGACGTTTCAGTTGAACGTACGTTGACCGGTCGGTGTCATTAGAGCTGGTACTGTTAGCAGAAAGCTCACTTTTTGCCGTGTTCCAGGTTAGCGAGTTCAGGGCAATGAGAGCATCGTCCGCTTTCATGTTCACTGCGGCTTCGAGGTCCCAAACTGTGTCGCATTATTAGAAAAGTATTCTCATTTATAGATACACCAACCATGTACACATCCTTATCTCACGTACCCTTGACACATCGATCTCCAGCCCCCCCTGTGGCAATCGTGAACGGCTTGGTAGGGTGCCAATCCAAGGAAGTGGCATCTCCTGCATGGGCGGCAATCTTAACCAAGGATCTGTGTGAAATTTGCATACTATAAACTACAAGAGAACCACTGACGGTGACCAGGGCAAATACTGGAAGGACAGACAGAATCAGTCAGAAATCACAAACAAAACAGGGGAGGGGAGCAAACAACACAGCAACCGTGGACCCGGGGGTTCACGTACCATCGTCTTGAAATCGACTCCATTGAACATCAAGTACAGCCTCGCTCTTGGGTTCAAAAGTACTTTGACAATGCCAAGTATATTCACTGCGACTCTGAGCCTGCATTCGAAAGATTCCGAATCCTTTTCTTTGTTCTCCTTCCTTCTCCTTGCGTTGGGCAACCTTTTTCCGGTGCCACAACTTGACGGTAGCATCCTGATGCAACATAGAAAAGTGACGTGAGGGTAAGATTGCATGGCGAAATAAACACAGTACCAAAACAAAACAAAACAAAACAAAAGAAATGCACGTACCTGAGATGCCGACAAAAAGATTCCTGGGCGGGTGGGATGCCACGCCAGGGCATTCACGGCTCGCGAGTGAGCCTGGCCAAGGATGGCTTGTGGCTGTTGATTGGCTAGGGCAGATGGAGTATTGCTTTTTCCATCCGGGAAGAAAGATTGTTGGGCATACCAAATGGCAATCGCACCGTTGGAACCAGAGGCTGCGACGAGAGTATTGAAATCCTGGTTGGATCCGTCTGCTGCTCCTGGTTTGTCGTCGCTGGAATCAGAGACCGCAGCGTTGTCACCAGAGGTGCTACTTCCCGAAGCAGCAGAAGGCGTTCCAGCATCTCCTCCCAGAGGGGGGCTCCAAGCAACTACCGTAACAATGGCCGCAGCATGTCCCATGGCGGTAGCAGAATGGGCCGGTTGCTTGACGCCCAATCCAAACGTATCTCGGACATCGCCATATGTGCTTCTTCCATGAGCCCTAGGCTCCTTGACTACAGATTTTTGCAGATACTGTGCGATAATTCCACGAGATTGTTAGGCTTGTGAAGAAGACTTCAAGGTCAGATTGAGTTGGGAGCATCGCTGCACTACGCACCTGCGAGATCTTGAAACTGGAAATGCGCTCAATGCCCAAGGGACCAATTCTTACCAACAAGAGAGAATCGTTGGAAGCCACAACAGCATATTTTCTACTAGGCGACAGGGAGAGTGAGGAAAAAGGAGAAGGTGATCTCTCCGCCAGAGACGCCACGGTAGAAGGTTCCAACATCTTGTTGACAGAAAGTGCGAGAGGACCTCGGTGGGTTGTTGGCGACTGCGAGAAAGGTGGGACGCTTTGTGGAGTATATACGTACGGTAGGTACCCATGAAGTGAAAAATTCCCTCATAGGGTAGTATGTTCGTACCATCAGTAGGTTACCAGTCGTGCAGCGACGACCCGGGCCACACAAATGGCAAGCCACGGTGCTGCTGTCGGAGGAAGTTTGAAAGGTTGTCAACAGCTCAGCTCGTTTAGATTTCCATTTCTGTGCCATGGCTGCTGAGGATTCCTACGATGGCTCTGCCTTGTTAGATCGCAAACTCACAGAGGAAGAAACGCGGGAGCTTCGTATCACGCTGCTGCCTTACTTTCATGTAGGGGAAACCGGTGGCGATGATGTCGACATTGCTGACTTTTTGGATTACACCTTTGCCATGATTTCAAACTCCAAGGACATCCAGTATATTGTGACTGAACTGATTGGTATGGAAATGGACTTTTGTCCTGAAGCCACAGCGCACAAGTTGGGGAAGGAGATTGCGTCCTTTATTGCAAACCTTCAAGGAAACAACGAGGCTGCGGATCAGGATGCCACAGAAGCGGATGGCGAAAAGTCAGATTCCATGGTGGTCTCTCTCAAGGTATGTTCCCGTGTTACTAGTGCACCTACTTGCCAAGTGTGACACATGTATTTTGTTGGTTGTACATGGTCCGATACTAACACTTTGCCTACGGTAGCCCTCGGAAAAGGGAAATGCCCTCACCATGGCAGGTGCCCTAGGAGCCTCTCGAGAAGGAGGAAAGAAGAAGGAAAAGTCGCCCAAACAAACTTCCGAAAAGTCTGGAGATGATGACAAAGACAAACGTCGTGGAAAGAAGTCCAATCGGGAAGAGCCACCCCGTCGCGAAGGCCGAGACAATGATCGTCGTGGCGGCCGTGGTACTCGCCAGGGTGAAGCCTTCGAGCGCTTGTCTAGAGGAGGAAACGACCGTCGTGAAGGAGGTCGAAACTCGAGAGATGATCGTGGTGGTCGAGACCGCGGACGAGGAGGCCGAGGTGACGGACCGGATCGCCGCCGTGACGATCGCGGTGGTCGGGGACGAGGTCGTGATATGGGACGGGGCCCCCCTGGTCAGCGAGACATGGAACGTGGTAGAGGAAGAGGACGTGGTCCTCCGGACCGCATGTCTGGGAATCGAAGAGGCCGAGATGAGTTTGAGGAAGAGCCCGACTTTGAGCGAGGAGGTCGAGGGCGTGGGCGCGGGCGCGGCGGTGGCCGAGGTCGGGGTGGAGACCGTGACATGGGCAAACGTCCTCGATATGATGAAGGCTATGGCGGTGATGAGTATTACGATGAAGGTTATGGCTACAACGAAGGATATGGAGGCAATGGGTATTACGATGACGGCTACGGCTATGGCTCGTACCCTCCACCACCTCGTGGGGGACGCGGCCGTGGTCGAGGCCGTGGACGTGGCAGGGGTGACTTTGGTGGCAGAGGTCAGCCAGGAGGGCGCTCTAGCGGAGAAACAGGAGATGACCAACCATCTGGTGACGCCACTCCTTCCACCAACGAAGGAGGTGAAGGCATGGATGCTGGAAACCACCCTTCTCCCATGGTACAAGCTACCTTTGGTGGCCGTGGATATGGCGGTAGGGGGTTCAGCAGAGGCGGACGAGGTGGTGGCCGCGGAAGGTTCGGAGGCCGTGCTCATGTTGTCAGCATGATCCAGTCGAAAACCTGGGTCCGAAAGAAGGCTGATGGAGACGGCAATGATGGTGGTAATGGCGACGCAGGTGGGGAAGAGTAACTTTTCAAACCCCATGCCACAACGTGCCAGTTATATTCTCGTGGATTATATTTCATGTCAGTGTTCAGCACAAAAGATAAGAGTGGACAAAAAAAGAAAAACATAAAAAGAAATTGATTGTGATGAACAAAATGAGTACGTGGATTGTGGAGAACGACGGGGGCCTGTGTACACATTCCAGGGGCGTATCCCTGGTCTGCCCAGTTCCATTTTCCCGCAGGGATTCGTAGACCTCTTCCAGTGTTGGAGACAATGATGAATTTGTAGGTGCTTGTGAAACCACCAGGTTTTTGAATGTACTACGGAAGGGGTTTTGGAACATTGATTTCTAGAATTTATCGAGAACTGGCTTGGCCGCCAAGCGGCACGAAGGCGCTCGGGGTCTTTTTTACATATTCTTTCCATTCTTCAGCGAAGTGTTCTGCTAGCCTCTCTTCTTTCTTGGGAATCTGGAAGAGATTGAACCCAAGGGCAGTCACTAGCGGAATCCAGGCGTTGAATGGGCTTGCCGATGCTAGAGCCCACGCTGTGAAAAGCAACACCTGACAAAAGTAGTTGATGTGCCGACTTCTTGCGAAGAGCCCCGATGTGTACAGCTTTCCCCAATTCTGTGGTTCATCCTCCCATGCTTTTCGCTGCCATTCTGATCTGACACCAATAGTCCATCCCAAAGTGTACAGAATCAGTGAACATATCAAGATGCCGTTGTTTGCAACTGGAAATGCCAAGCAGGCATTTGAAAGCATGGCTCCCGGAATCCAACACAGAATTACCCAAGTCAAGTCGGTCGAGGTGAGATTACGATGGCTAAACCAACGAACTTTCGCATTGAGCCGAGCAATATAGAGTACGCCGTAGGCCCATAGAACATAGGATTGTGCCGAAACGCCTAGAACTTCATGGACAGCAAACAAGTATACCCCCAACACAAACAGACTCTCAAAGAGAAATAGATTCACGAGAAGGCTTGAGGTCTCTTCTTCTACCTTATGGACTTGGCCCTCTTCATCTTCGTGCAGCGTCTCGTCTGAACTTTCCGTTGCTCCGAGGTTTGATTCGATATCCTTCTCGGGATCACTTCCTTTCGCTTTCTTCTCCGTGCCAACAACAGTACCCCCTTCAACAGTATTTGGAAAATCGCCACAACTCTCCAAGGCTATGTTGCTAGTCTCGATGTCAGTGGCGGGCTCGACATGTTCCTTGCATTCTGTTGTGGGAAAGTCAGTGCTCTTCATGTTGTTGGACGAAGTTGACAGTAGTATCAAGTTGAGGTTTTCTTTTTGTGATGAGAGGAGATGACAGAGAACATGAAACTAGAAGGAATTATCTTGAGTGAATCACCCCTCTTGTTGACGTTGGTTTCTGACCATTATCGGTATTGATAGTAAGTACTAGTACTGAACTATATAACGCCCAGGAGGAGCGAATGGTCCAGCTGGATACCACCACATACAGCAGCGAAGGTTCGGATATAATAGTCCAACACAACAGGGATTTCACGAGATTCAGGTTCTTCTTCTCTTGTGTCGTCGGTCGGCAGTGGTGGTGGAGGAGGAGAAAAGTGGTGGTTATTGATTGTGAGTATGTCATCAGTCTTGGTTGTCCCATGATTTTGTTCAACGACGACTGATAAAATACGCCCAGGTCTTCGTCTAGTGCCAAACGCCGCATCAATCTCTCCTTCCCCCACTCGTCGGTAGCGTTTCGAAGCATTCACAATCAACAAGGAGAGTAGATCTTATCTATTCAGGCCGTCACTCTAGAGCATCATTATATTATTACGACTAAACATGACACTCAAAGTAGCTAGCTAGCATGTCAAACTATTCTTGTACCAAGACAGCATCATCAATATCACTAACGTAGTTAGTACTAACGTACTTGATTGCTACCAACTGCGAGATTACCACGGTATTGCTAACAGTACACGAACCTCTATTCCATGGTTTGACAAGGCTTGAAAAAAGAGAAAAGCAGAACAAAAAATCATGGAAACACTTTTCTCATCGAGAATTCATCCAGTTATCACCAGCACGGCGAGCTACCGGCGTGGGCAGGACCATAAGATCTGCTTGTGCCCAAGATTTGATGATGTCTCTTAACAAGCCAGAAGTATATCCTACAAACTTGTAACATCCAAGCATGCATAGTTAGTACGTTAGTACTACAGGAGTGTCACCAGTCAATCCAAGACCACGGACAATGGAATTTTGTCAGGGAACTCAAGACGTAGAATAGCATCCCTTCGAGTAAGCTCATTAGTTTCTTCGTCTGTACTTGCCTCTTCTTGTTCTTCTTCTTCTTCTCCTGCTGTAAAAGTAGTACTACTAGTACTAGTAGAAACTGATTTCTTAGCCATCCGAAGTAGCTGGAATGACCGGCCTCGCCTTGCTGTCGCTGTAGGTGTAGAAATGCATGTACTAACCAATGTTTGCCAGAAGTTTTTGTACCACACATCATCTGGTGCTTCGTCTGTGGTACTACTAACAGCCTGGTCGCAATCCACTGTTGC
>WXVQ01000031.1:68788-133002 GCA_013372465.1 Nitzschia sp. Nitz4 | reverse complement strand
CTCTTGAAACAAGCATTTCTTAAGTAGCGCTCTACTTATCGACCACAAAAGGTGACCTCGAACAACCCCATCCTCCACCTGGTGGCGTAAACTTCTTATTGTTCAACAGAAAGCATTGAAAAGTCGAGCGTCATTTTGATTTCAATGCAGACTTCTTTTGCATAGCTCATTGTGTCCGAAGCATAATTGTTTCCTTCGATGGTCCGGTATCTTGTCGAATTTTCACGTACTAAGAAGCGTCCAAGCAGAAACTCCGTACTTCGCCCCTCCACTTTGTCACTTTTCTTCCCCCCTCCTTCAACATACCGGTGAAATCTTGGAATCCACTCATTTCGTGACAAAACAAAAGTTGCATGATGATGAACGCTTTTGCTTCCGAGAAAGCCTCTGCTTCTTCCAAGGAGGCACTCCATGAAGCAGCTTTCAATAACAACTCAGGTGTCGGTCTTCGCCATCACAGCGAAGAGCTCAGTATCACGTCAAAAGATGATCGTGTTTCCATTGGGGATGTCGAAAACTCAAGAGTTTCATGCACCAGAATTATCATGCTCTTTGTTTTGTTTACAGTGGCTACATCTATGTCCTTCGTGGTCTACTATTCCTCTCTCCAGGCCGAACAGGAAGCCTTTGACTATGGTTTTGAAGTTGTAGCAGACAAGGTGACCAAAGAGTTTGAAGGCGGCGCCGCTCGAAGATTGGCCGCCGTGGACTCCTTTGCCACCCAAATTTCATCATATGCTCAAGCAACCAACGCTTCGTGGCCTAATGTCGCCCTCCCTGACTATGAACGCCGCGGGCGATCCATTATGGAACTCTCTGATATGCTTGCCCTCGTCCTTATTCCTATCGTCACCAAGGAAAACCGCGAGTCCTACGAACAGTTCACTGTGGAAAACCAAGGGTGGATCCAGGAAGGACTGGAATTGCAAGGTATTCCAGAGGAGGACTGGGACCATGAATCCATGGCTATTGTAGAGTATGTCCTTGGCCACTCACCAAACATGACTATCCCAGAGAAAATCTTCGCGTTGAACGGAACTGAATCCATTGAAGAGACTGGTGATGGCCCATATGCACCGGTACGTAGCATTGTTGCATGGAAACGACACACACAGGCAGTGTTTTCACTGATAGATTCTTTCATTTTCGCAGTTTTGGCAACTATGTCCAGCCGTCCCTTCTGTGAACATTGTGAACTATAATACCTTCACTCATGGTACCCGCAAGACACCCGTTCAAACTACAATAGACCATGGAAAAACACTGATTGCCGAGTCCTGGGACTACAGCGAGTATGAAAACTCCGCGACTGTAGGCCGTCGAGCCATGCTCAACCTCTGGATTCATCACTCGGGGCACAACGTTTCCACCTATGTGAACGGCCCAGTTTCAGATCTATACATCCCCATTTACGACACATACGAGGAGGATGCTTCCCTCGTGGCTCTCCTGAGTGGCAACATTTACTGGCAAGTGTACTTTGAAGATGTCTTGAGCGACAGTGACCATGGAATCGAAGTGGTTCTGGAGAATACTTGTGGCCAAGCCTACTCGTTCCATATCCATGGGAGCATGGTCAGGTACATGGGCCAAGGAGATTTACATGAATTCAAATACAGTCACATGGGAGTTGAAACCGAATTTGGGTCCTTCAGTGACTTTGATGGCAATTTGAGTGACATCCCCGAAGGACAATGCCTGTACCGCATCATTGTGTATCCTTCTGATGAGTTTGCCGGCATTTTCTTGACGTCCTATCCCCGCCGATTTGCCTTTATTCTGGCCGGCACTTTTGTGTTGACATGTGCCGTGTTTTTGTTGTATGACAAGTTTGTGGAAGTTCGGCAACAAACTGTGCTGAAATCCGCCATCATGTCTGGAAACGTGGTGAACTCTCTGTTTCCTGAAGAAGTCCGCACTCGTCTGTACAACAAGCAAGCCTCATCTGGTGCTACTCCGGACTTGAGCAAAGCCCGTGCACCCGGTGGTTTTTTGAATTCATCGGGCAACAACCAAGCCATCAACAATTTTCCGGACCTCGAGACAGACCGCATGCCTATTGCTGACCTCTATCCAGATTGCACCGTCTGCTTCTTGGATGTGGTTGGGTTCACTAAGTGGTCCTCGGGACGAGAACCCGGCCATGTCTTCAAACTTTTGGAGACGTTGTACAAAACATTTGACAAGAGTGCCAAGCGCCTAGGAGTTTTCAAAGTTGAGACTGTGGGGGATTGTTACGTGTCTGTGACAGGCTTGCCTCGTCCTCAAAAGGACCATGCCGTACTCATGGCTCAGTTTGCCGTGGAATGTTGCCTCAAGGTTGGTTCCGTCACTCATTATTTGGCGGATCAACTTGGTGCGGATACACTTTCTTTGAGTCTCCGTGGGGGGATGCACAGTGGACCGGTGACCGCCGGAGTCCTCCGGGGAACCAAGGCTCGATTTCAATTATTCGGGGATACCGTCAATACGGCAGCTCGAATGGAAAGCACAGGGGAAACCAGCAAGGTTCAAGTATCACGAGAGACCGGAGCCTTGTTGACGGAAGCGGGCAAGAAAGAATGGATTGTACCTCGAGAGGATGAAGTGCTGGCCAAGGGTAAGGGTAGCCTTCGTACATATTGGTTGGCATTGCACCATGTGGATCGAGTGGCGGAGAAGACTGAGTCTACGGGGCATCCACAAAGTGTCTCTTCTTCGGAAAGAGAACAACAACATGGTGGTGACAATGTAACTAAACTTTAAGCACTCAAAAGTGTCTCGATCATTACCGTGATGATGTACCACGTAGCGTTAGCGTTTAGTGTATCATGCAACTGGCAACCCGCTCCTGCTATATTGTAGTCACGGATCGGTCACGACATTCAAGTGCTCTTTTGTGAGAAAGTGATGAACACATTACTACGTATGCTAGGGAGAGCCATCATTATAAGCAAGAGGTATAGACTACTAGTTTCATATTGAGCTGTTGTACCAAAGAGGTAAATCAAAACCTACCTGGTAGTACAGTCAGAAATATTCCTTCCACCATGAGCAAGCAATGAAACCAACCACCACCACTACCAGTACCACCAAAAGGAGATCACCTACCACGCCATTCTTCGACACCTGCTGCTTCATCAATCATCAAGGAATCCTCAAATAGTTTTCCTAGAGGTAGTACGTTCTGGTAGTAGAGCTTCGAGGATACCACCGTAGTTGATACTACTACCGGAAGTGTTTTTCTGCTCTCGTCTTGATGGACCACTTGCAATTGGCAGTTGTCTATCTACCCGGAGTTGCCGCAGCTGTCTCAAACCAAACACCCACCACCGACGAGCAATAATGGTAGTCATCATCAGTCATCCAGTTCGAGTAGAAGGAAGGGTGGTGGGGTGGGGTTTGAGATGATCATTATCTGGAATTAGACAAGCAAGAAGGGAGATGACCCCTTCAGTCACCACCGACAGGAACACGAGAGAAGAGGTTTGGTCACCGAGAAAACCAGACGCCACCACCTCAAAACCGCTGACTACGGATGTCTACGGTTGATGATAAAGAGGATCGTGTTGTGGGCAATAATTACATGGTGGTGAGCAGCCTTGTTGCAATAATATCATCATGGTGGGACTCCACCAGCAGAAGCACAACATTTGCGGCGTCGTAGCTCGCCACCGCTGCTTTAACAACATTTGAAACATTGACATTCTGCTCTCCTGTTCTGGTCCCGAAAACGACTTTCTTTCTTGTGCCCGCCTTTGAAACACCCGACATCAGACCCATAATAATAATTTGACGGACTTCAAGGACAAATCGCTTTGAAGTAACACCGAAAATCCCGAGAACTCACAGGAAGTCGCCATGTCACCAACTTCACATCTTTGGCCAAGAACATACTTCAAAAATTGACAAACATCCATCCCTGTTGCGGTAGCAAATACTTGAAAAGGAAAATGGTGAATGTTTTTGCACCCAAGAAAGCATCTGGGACCTCTAAAGATGTTCTACATGAAGTTGAATCCTTCGGGCACGATTTTCTAAACGAGAAGGACAACATGCGTCGTCAAATAAGCGAGTTCAGCATTACATCTCAAGAAGATCGCGATGTTGCTATTGGGGTTGTTGAAAATTCAAGAGTATCGTGTACCAGGATTATCATGTTGATTGTATTGGTTACATTGGCTACTACTCTCTCCATTGTGGTGTACCACAGCTCAAACAAATCCGAACAGAATGCCTTTGAATATGGTTTCGAAGTTGTTGCCGACAAACTCACCAAGGAGTTTGAAGGTGGAGCCATTCGAAGGCTTTCTGCTGTAGAGTCATTTGCTACTCAGATTTCCTCGTATGCCCAAGCAACCAACGCTTCGTGGCCAAACGTGGCTCTTCCCGATTTTGAACGCCAAGGTCACTACATCAACGATCTCGCTGACATGCTTGCCCTCGTCCTTATCCCAATTGTCACCAAGGAAAACCGCGAGTCCTATGAACAGTTCGCTGTGGAAAACCAAGGGTGGATCCAGGAAGGACTGGAATTGCAAGGTATTCCAGAGGAGGACTGGGACCATGAATCCATGGCTATTGTTGAGTCTGTTCTAGGCCACTCCCCAAACATGACTATCCCAGAGAAAATCTTCGCCTTGAACGGAACCGAAGCCGTGGAAGAGACTGGTGATGGACCATTTGCACCAGTAAGTACCTTCGCTTACAAAAAAGAAGCTAGGATGGACATGTTGCTCGTTTCTGGAATCTGGCACCTCTAAGTTTTGTTGTTTTCAGTTTTGGCAGCTTTGTCCAGCGGTCCCATCTGTGAACATTGTAAATTACAATACCTTCACTCATGGTACCCGTAAGACACCTGTCCGAACTGCAATCGACCATGGCAAGACAATGATTGCAGAATCTTGGGACTACAGCGAGTATGAAAACTCCGCAACTGTAGGTCGTCGAGCCATGCTCAACCTATGGATTCATCACTCGGGGCACAATGTTTCCACCTATGTGAATGGCCCCGTGACGGATCTCTACATTCCCATTTACGATACGTATGATGAGAATGCGACGCTGGTGGCTCTTCTGAGTTCCAACATTTACTGGCAAGTGTACTTCGAAGATGTCTTGAGCGACAATGACAAGGGAATCTGTGTAATTCTGGAAAACACCTGTGGTCAAGCCTACTCGTTCCATATCCATGGAAGTCATGCCAGGTACATGGGACAAGGTGACCTACATGAAACCAAATACAGTCACATGGGAGTTGAAACCGAATTTGGTTCCTTCAGCAGCTACGAGTACTCCGAGGACATTCTCGATGATATCCCTGATGGACAATGTCTGTACCGCATTAGCGTCTACCCGTCAGATGAGTTTGCTGGCCAGTTCTTGACTTCCGCCCCCCGCCGTTTCGCTCTGATCCTGGCTTGTACCTTCGCTCTGACCTGTTTGGTCTTTTTGTTGTATGACAAGTTTGTGGAGGTTCGACAACGAGCCGTGATGAAATCGGCCATCATGTCTGGAACGGTCGTGAATTCATTGTTTCCCGAAGAAGTGCGGAACCGACTGTACAATAAGCAAGACTCCAGCGGTGGTGGTGGTACGGACTCCAACAAAGTTCGTGCAGCCGTTGGCTTTTTGAATCCGGGCAACAACAACCAAGCCATTAACAAATTCCCTGACCTTGAAACAGACCGCATGGCCATTGCGGATTTGTATCCAGATTGTACAGTCTGTTTCCTGGATGTGGTGGGATTCACCCAATGGTCATCTGGACGAGAACCAAGCCATGTCTTCAAACTTTTGGAAACTCTCTATAAGTCGTTCGACAAGAGTGCCAAGCGCCTGGGGGTTTTCAAGGTAGAAACCGTAGGAGATTGCTACGTTTCCGTGACTGGCTTGCCTCGTCCTCAAAAGGATCATGCCTTACTCATGGCTCAATTTGCGGCTGATTGTTGTCTTAAGATTGGCTCTGTTACTCACTATTTGGCGGATCAACTGGGCCCGAACACACTCAATTTATGCCTCCGTGGTGGAATGCATAGTGGGCCCGTCACTGCTGGAGTCCTGCGTGGAGCCAAGGCTCGATTCCAACTGTTTGGAGACACGGTCAACACGGCAGCTCGCATGGAAAGTACGGGAATGCGTTGCAAGGTCCAATTGTCACAAGAGACGGGTGCCTTGTTGACGGAAGCAGGCAAGAAAGAATGGATTGTACCTCGTGAAGATGAAGTACAGGCCAAGGGGAAGGGAAGTCTTCGTACGTATTGGCTGGAACTGAACCGCGTCGATCGGGCGACTGAGTCCACGGGACACCCACAAAGTCTTTCTTCTTCGGAAAGGGGTCCACAACAACAACAACAACAACATGGCAATATTGGTGCTGATTCAGGGGATACTGTTTCTGTCACTGAACACAATGATAGTATCAGAAGTCGAACATCACGACGTTAACGGAGGGGGAAAGTACGGTGGTTCAAACTATAGCACTAGCGGTAGACTATTGCTTGCTGTATTGTGTATTGTAGATGGGAGTTTTTTGTTGTATCTTGTATCTTTGTTTCCTGTCAGTCACTAGTCATTCAGTCATGTGTCATACGTTGAGGAAGCCATTGGACATTCGGTGACGCAAGCAAGCAGCCAAAGCAAAAAACAACCAACGACCGAGCACATCACTTGTTCTTACTACGAGTACCTTACAACATAGAATCCACTCTACAAGGACCTCGGTTGTTGCTGGTCGTGTCAGTACAAGAACATGGCAAGTCGAAATCTGCCCATGGAAGATGAGCCAGAGTCGGTAGAAGAAGCCGGAGCACTTTTGGGCGCTTCCATTAATCGCTATGGCATTCCTGGCAACTTGCACTACATTAATCCACCCAAGGGAATTCACTCTTCCTTTGCTGCACTCGCTCCCGTACCTGCCAGCGAACTCTTTGTTCGTCTTCATACACTTCGGAGTCTGTTGCGAAGTGCTCCTCGAGATACTCCCTTGGTGGCGGCTCCTTCGCTCCTGGCGGGTGCCTTGATGAAGTTGTTGGGGATTAGTTCCAATCTAGCCACAGCTACGGGAACTCATGCAGATCCTACTGCCCGATCGGCTACACCTCCTCTGTTGTCTACTCCTTTGCGGAAATTGTGGGTCGATTGTGTTGTTTTGTGTCATGTCCTAGGCGAAGGATTGTCAGGGCATTCCAGAATCAATATCTTTGGCTTTGTCAAGCAAATGATTCAGTTGGCAGCCATGAATCCTAGAGCAGCCCGAGCAGCCGGTGGCAATCGAATTGCAGCTCTCGAGGTCATTTGTGCCCTCATGAAAGAGGAAAGCTTGTGCAAGCAACTCAGTAGCTGGGCCTTGGATGTCATTCAACTGTGTCAAAAGGCTCTCAAGTCCAGTGGCAATGGTGAGCCTTCCTACCGAATCGCAGCTGTACAAACAGCGATTGCAGCGGCGATTTCCTCCAGAGAGGCTTTTGCTAGCACCCGCCCTGGTGTTCACCCGCTCGTTCTGAAGGGAGCTTTGGAGGACAAGGCCATCCTAGAAATGGTCAAGCTCCTCAAGACGGCTGGTACGGACAAGTTCCCCGAAGTGCGGGCAGCAGCCACCACCTTGGCCACTGTCCTGGCACCTCTGGTTCTACATACCAGCATCAAATCACCTAATACCCCGGACGCTGCCGCATCCTCGCCCACGGCCGGTTTGGATGAAATCATGTTGATTGCGTTCAAGAATTTGGATGATGCAAGTGCAGTGGTATCCAGCGGTTGGGCTCAAGCTTTGGCGTATTGTATGACCACAGCGATTGAATATCATACACAGCAAACGGCGGAAAAGTCGAGCAATCGCAATGTCGAGGATGCCATGCCTCCGCCCGATGTCGGCGGTTCATCCCGAGGAGGTCGCAAGAGTGTACTGTCCTCGGGTACTTGTACCACTCTTCCAAAGGCAATGAAAGCTCTCGTGCATTTCTTCATCAAATTGGGAGGGGAACTCAGTGCTTCCAAACTTGGAGGAACCTTCTCGGTCGGTGGTCGAGCCGTTCGCAATGCCATTTCACGCACCATGGTCTACCTACTCCGACTCCAAACGACTCTTGGAGCCATTGGTGAAGGCAAGAACATTTCCCACAAGGAAGCTATTGAAATTATTCTCACTTTGGTTGGACACGATTTGGATTCTCAAATGGGTGGAAGCTTTGGGCCGCCCACTGCCAACAACTTATTTGGCAACAGCCCCAAACATTCTACCACGGACCCGAATTTGGCTAGACATGCCGCAGCACGTGTGTTACGGGAGGGTATTGTAGAAGTTGCCTCCGAGTCAACTCAAATCACTATCATGTATGATTTGATTCGACTTTGTGGCAAGGAACGTGGTGCCTTGCGAGGAAATCAAGTGCAGGTGGCCTTTATTGAAATCTCCAATATTCTGGCCGTCTTGGGAGAGGCTGCCACGTCCGCCTTGGAAGACCTTGTTCCGGCTCTCAGTACGTGCCTTCGGGATACAGATCAGGGTGTGAGGCATGAAGCTGCGATTGCTTGTGCCTCCATGACTACCGTATCTCCTGTCGTTGGGCAAAAGTTGATTCGAACCTGTATCGACGAAATTCAGCTGGAGCATGTAGAATTCCTGTCGACTTCTAGTCGGCCCATCTCGGAGGGAGCTAAAGATTCTGGAGGAGCAATCAGTGGACCGTTTGGTCGATTCCGTCGGCAGTCGCCACAGACAAAGGTGGACCCATCGGCCAAACACAAACATGCGATTCATGGTCTGGCTTTTGCTATTAGCATCGCCCTTCGTGACCTTCCCCGTCTCCCGGATGGCTTGCCCACTGAATTGATGGACATGGCATTGTCAGTCGCGGAAATATTGGTAAATACTCCTTTCCGAGATTCCGTGGCCTCCAACAACCCTGGAGGCGTGTGTACATGTGTCCGCGCTGGATTTGGAATTGTTTGTGGCGCTCTTTCTACAGGAGCTGATGCCGTGACCAAACATGTCGATCTTATTTTCAACCTTTGGGAAAAGATTACCAAACAAATTAAACGCGGAGGAAACTTCATGCCCGTCCATGAACTGGTTTGTACGGATGCCATGTTACAAAGTGTCTCTGTGTTTTTGCGATACTGTTCGTCGCTTCTCTTGACGGTTCCAGAAGCACTGAGCAAGATATCCTTGCTCTTGGAGGAAGTGCTGCCACAGTTGTTTGACAACGGTAGATTGGGGCAAACGCGAAATGTGGCTGTGGCAATTCCATACCTCGACCTTGCACGTGGTGCCATTCTGGAGGCCTTTGCATGGTTGCCACCTGGCTCGTATCCTATGATTGCTGATTCGGTATTCTCTTTCTCCGCTGGAAACCTTCAAGCAGCCATTGAACAGGAGATTTCATGTTCGCTTCTTCGTGGACTGGTTAGTCGGGAAGATAACATCTTGGATGCCACCAATGGTAGTCGGGCAGTCTCTGTGGGTCAAGTTGGCGGTTCCAAAGACATTGACAACGATATAGTGGCTCTGACATGTGAACCTGCGTCACATCTTGACAGAGAGGCATGTATCTACTCTCAAAAACCAGCGTATGATACGCAATCATCATTGTCAATCTTTTTGGAGAGTGAAGCACTGGGATTGGTTGCGGCGGATACACCAAAGGAAAAAGCTCCGACTGCACTTCATGAAGTGGGTACTTGGCGTCGTCCAGCTATCCCATCCTGTTCTGCGAAGGTCCGTTTGGTAGATTCCTCGATTCAAGCATTTGCAGCTACATTCACCTTGAAGAGCAGCCGTGACCAACAAAGTGCACTACAAATTCTGGAATCCCTCCTACCTCCAACACATATTCATAACCAAAGATCGGAAGCTCGTCGTGGAAAGGTATGTACTTGTTTATTTTCAATGGATCGATATGTCTTGGAATTCCTTATAATCATTTCACTGCTGGTAGGCCAAAGAGGAAGCAGCTGCAGCCATCAACGTAGCTGCTGTGCTTCTATGCTGTTTGCGGGCACTTCCCATTCTTGAATCCACTCACAACATTCCTGTAAATTTGGGGCCCAGTTGGATGAGCAAAGCCAAGGATGTGTTCTTACAAATTCTGCCTTCGCAGTCGACTGAAGTTCGACGGGCAGCTGCAGAAGGTTTGGGTTTCCTTTCTACACTTGGGGTCCGAGAAGACGCGAGATTCCTTCAAAGTGCGGTGCTCCATTCTCTCGATGAGGTTATGCAGGGTACACAGAGCCAGGAAGCGGGAAAAGTGCTCTCCCTAGAGGCAGTCTCAGCAGGGCGGTCGGCTGCAGCTTTGGCTTTGGCATGTATGCAAAGAACTGCTTTCCGTATCGGAAAGGAACGTGACCGACGAGCACGTGAACGAGGTGGATCAAAACCAAAGGCAGCAGATGACTTCCTTCCTTTGTTCCAGATTCTCATCAAAATCCTTCCAACTATTGCCATCCGGTCATCTGGTGGATTCTTGGATGTGCGGGCGTTCGGACTTCATGCCCTGGGGCTGCTCATTTCTTACTCCAACAGTCCAAACCTTGAATCAATGAGTGAACAAGATCATCACCTGATGCTAAAGATTGTTGAGTTGATCGAGGACAATTTCCTGTCTGCCTGGACAGCAGCTTCCGCTGACTATGACCACGGAACAGACGCCGTCAAATTGTCTTCCGAGGCGCCATTCGTTGCGGTCCTATTGAGAATGATGACATTTGTGCTTCCTTTCCTTGGACACATTGAGAAAGCAGACGGCTATGTTGCCTCTCGTTTCTCGAGGATGGCAACAGTAGCAATGGATTGCGCTGGATGTCATCCCGTTGTAAAGGCTGAAGTCCTGGCATTTTATGAGGTGTTGACAGAGCACAGATATTTGCTTCCGGTCGGAGGTGGCGGGATCAAGTATGATGAACATTCTGTCCTTTGCTGCTTACCAATGTTGATGGAAAGCATTCAGCCTCGTCGTCTACCCGTACACGCCGTGGAGAGCTCCTGCCCAAATGGATATGCGTCCTCGTCGCATACGGTCCTTCGCGCAGCCTTGAAGGTTGTACGACGTTTGTCCTCAGCTGGGGTTTTGGTGGCCGAGTGGAGTGACTTGACAATGGTTGCTCTCCTGTATGCTGCCTTGGACGAGTTTGTTGCTACTCAAGTCTTCAATGGCACAATGACTTCTCGAAATCTAGCGGCGCCACGGGAAACTGAACCAGTTTATGGCATTTCAGACTCGATTGTTATGGATTTATCCGACGTAATGCTGGGTTGTGTACTCCAAGAACGTCAACTGTCGCAACGATACCTGCCCGTGCTCCTCCGTTATATGCTGCTTGCACGATGCGTGCTCATTGGAACTGGTGCACCAGAAGACGACGACGATGATGATGATGATGAGTCAAGACCCGTCCTTACTGTTGCTGAAGTTGTTCGCGCTGCAATGAGGAATGCTTCCATGGATGCTGCACCTGTGTTAGGTGCCTCCAAGGCCGTTCACTGGCAAACAAAAGCTTTGGCCGTCAAGATTATGGCTGTGGCTTTGGACGAGACAGCCAAAACCCAACGAGATGCTGTGCTTTCAGAAACTTCAGTGTTCAATCCATCAATAGCTCAACAAGAATGCAAGGAGGCTTGTCAGCAAGCAGCAAATTCTGGTGGTCCTATTCCGGAACCAATCCTATCACTCCACTTGGGTGCCGTCGTCACATCTGCATGTGTGACCGCAACGGCAACGGTAGACCAGGCTGAGTTGTTGGGCTTACAGTGGTGTGCGATGGGCTTATTGAAAAGCATCATCAAATACTTTGGAAGCATCCCAGATGTGGAGCAACCTGGTACGACAATTCTACATGACTACATCCCCCAGGTATCTTCAGCCATCAAGAATGCACTCTCAGCCCCAAATGAAAGCAGCGGGATTTCGGCTGGCCAGTTGTTCCTCAGCGGATGTGAAACATTGAAGGTGTTTATGAAAGAATCTGTAACATCAGATATCGCCGTTCTTAAGAGAATGGCCCGTCCTGCTGTTCCTACACGAGAACACGTATCTTTTTTCAAGATGGATGGGACGGCACCCCAACTTGAGAATCCTTCAGAACTGCTTGTAGATGTGGGGCGCTTGTGGACTGTTGGAAACATATACTCCGATGTCAGCGACCTCATGGGGATCATAGAAGCTGATAATCTTTCCGTTGGCTGCAATGCTGCAGCAATGGCAATTGATGGAGCAAGTATACTCCTGAGCAGCGGTTTGTCCTTGTGCGGCTCAAAAACCAAATCTTGCCCAGACATGACCCACATTCGAGCTGGAATATTTGTCTCTGACATCTCCGAGTTGGAAGGCTCTTTGAAGTTGGCACTCGCACAAAGATCGGCGTCATTGGGTTCGACGGCTGTGTCGCTTTTAGCGACGTCGCTGTCATCAGGTCCGAAGGCTGACGTCGAAGTTTGGCTCAAAGCACTAGTGCCATTCCTCTTCAATGGTTTCCGTACCTTTGCACTTTCCAGACAGGAGGACAAGGAGACCGTGGGATGGGATGATGCTAGCTGGTACTCATCGCTGAACAAAGATGATATGGCTTGCTCTTGCCTTGGTGGAATCGCCTCGATTGCTTCGACGAGGGAACTGCTTGCAATTGATCCTACGTGGAAAACAGAAATCGAGAGTGCGATTTTGCTCATCTTCACGCATATTTTTGATCCTGTTGTGACGGGTATTTCACATTCCGATATTTCCACTGAAGTGCTTGGAGCAACGTGCTCACAGTTGCAGAGAATCTTTGTTTGTGAACTGTTTGAAGTGACGGAGAAATCTGCCGTGACTTTGGCGATTTTGCGTACTCTTCAGGTCATTGAGGAAGGTCGCTTGCAACGCAGCGACGCCACCATTGACACCATTTATTCCGTTTGTCTGACTTTGCTTGCTGGAATCATTCAAAGAGGTTCAGATACAGGAGCTCTCGCCAAGGTGACGGTCGCCTCTGTGCTGAAAGTGTCAGCGACCAATAAAAACGTCACTTCATCAGTGAAGACCGGAATTCGGGCACTTTTCAAAGTCTGCGTAGGACTTGACACCCTTTCTATTGACGATCGAAGCAAAATGGCTGAATGTGCAGTCTCTTGCCACGACTGGGAGACATGGTCTGCTGTCGTCAAGGTTGAGGATGGGAAATTTGCAAAGAATAGTCTTAATGTGTTTGGCAAAGTTCTCCAAAATTATGAAGAACCAGTCCAGCAGGTTGCAGCGATGGCGACTCTGCGAGCGCTTTTGCAAGAATCGCCTCCCCCAAATCCGTTGACTGGACGTTTTGTGTGCTACCTTCTTGTGGACGTCCTTTCACTTTTTCATAAGTTTGGTACGTTGGATGCTGCCGGTGCACCAAAGCAGCATCGAACCGAAGTATGTTCGGATGGGATGAAGATTGCACTGGTTGCACTACAACAGTTTGTGGCTGATGGATTAAGCGATGAAGACATGTCCAAATTCCTGCTTGGGCTTTTTGGCAGTTTCATAGGAGTCATTCGTTTCAATGGGCTACCCAATCATCCGTCCCCTCGTCCTGGTGATTCTGACCCACTGATTGGACGAATGTGTGCACAAGCCATCACACACATTGCTCGCGTTACCCCCGTTGCATTCAAGGCTAGTATGGCACAAATGGGCGAACAGGAGAGGGCTATCCTCGAATTGGCAGTACGAGCCGAGATGAGCGGATACGCTGCAGCTCCGGCACCTGCAAAGAAGAAGTTGAATCTTAAGAGCTTTACCAAATAGTGTTTCTCCATGCTTGGTGCACAAACGCCTACGTTTTGTTTCGTGTCTTTTGCCCTCACGCCACAAATGTACATACCTCTCGGGTCTTTCTTTTCGACGGAAGACGGTTTCTTTCGGTTCTGTGTCTCCAAGTCCACATGTCATTGTCAGATATTCTGGATAACTTGCGATAGAGAAAGTACTACCGGTAACTACAAAACTACGTAATGGGATCTTCGAAACATGCACCGACGTGCATGCTTCCAAGCATTAACTAATGTATCGTAGGGTTTTGTTTGACGCGCTCAATCATCGACACAAGACATGCCGTTGTTTCTGGAACGGGAATGCGGGATTTCGCCGCATCATCCTCCCCTTTGTCCGCTGTTTGGTGTGGAAAGAGGGGGTGTCTCTTTTGTATAATTCCGAATGAGACAGCCCTGGCCACATCTTCATCGTCCTGTAACTTGCGACCATTCTCTAGAACCCCGGTTGAACTCGGCTGCAAGCAAGATAACACACCGGGTGAGAAATTGACAGACCCACCATCATAGGATTGGGCCGTCGACAGGAAATAGTCCACGACAGCAGGTGCAATGGATTCCTCGAAGCCGCGTTCCAAAGCACCCACTATGACACCGGTGGCAAGATTCCTTGCCAGAAAGCACCAATCCTCAATTCGGTCTTGTTGAGTGCTGCTTGTCGACGATCCGTCTGGCTCCATATCTGGTATGGACTTTCCAAATGTATCTACTCCGAAAATCTGGTACGCATTCTGAATGAGAACTTCCCGTAGTGCCAAGATTGTGGCAAAAAAGGAACGTGGTATCTGACTCAGAGACGTAGCTCCACCAAGCAGCATTTCGGGAGGGTCCTTGCTGGCTGGGTTCGGCTGATGCCCACGTCTTCGCAATGCCGGAAGGACAACCCGTAGAGCAAAGTCTTCCAAGGCAGCAGCAATGAGTGTCATGTGTGTGTTAGCGTGATGTCCAGGGACTGAAATGGGCTCTACATCATCATCTGAAAGTTGGATTGGCGTTGGCCAATCACCTTCCTGGAGCTCTTGACCAACAAGCGACGCTGCAAAGGAAACTGACGACTTCTGAGACATGTCGATAGCCTCCCAGGCAGTCTCCTCTCTAACCAAATCGGAGAGCGCGATATCCTTACTGGGTTCACTAGGATCAGGGGGAGAGTTTTGAGTTGGCTTCCGCTTCTTCGTTCCTTGGCGATCGCTCAAGTGCTCTTTGGGAGCTTTTGAAACAGCACCACCAGCCGCAGCAGTTGCAGTGCCTTCGAGTGGTTGTGGTGGTGGTGGTGGCGGCGGCCTGGAGCCTGCAGGGTATGCTGCCGCGGCAGCATGCAACAGAAAAGGTTGGCCTGTATGCGAGAGCCAGGGACTCTGTAAGGGGACGACACCGACGGGGAGCTGCACGTTGTCTCGATTGGCATTCGTAGCAAAAGGAAGACCAGCAGCCGTCAGTGAGGAAGATTGACCCACTAACGAACCCAAACGTGCTTCGTGCTCTAGACGCAACTGCAGTTGTTGCTGCAAGAGTTGCTGTCTATAAGAATCTGGCGGAAGAACCAGGCCACTTGGAAGCCTTGGTGATTGCAACGAGGCAGAGTCCGGCCTGGATTGACTGGATCGTCCACTTCCCTGTCCCAACAATTCCCGATGACTTGCGTCGTCAATATAACTAGTGCGAGACCTTTGTGTAGACTCTCTTTCATTGTTGGAATCTTCGTAGCCGCGTTTCGATCCAGGCATTTCCTTCTAATACTACAGCAGAACGAATAACAGAATGCGTGTAGCCTGTGGTTTTATGTTTACTGGTGTCTTGGGCTCCTTCCAGTAGTGAGGTTGGTGGAATGATACATACAGATAGAATGTACTACCCTGTGGCTACACACCAATTCCACTTGATTTTCTTTTTCTCTGTACTACCTTCGCAGTTATACCCCTCTTGATTCAGCCCTAAAGTATTCGAAGGCGTTTCAGTTGGACTTGTACCTCTGGAGGAACATAATCCTCGACGAGGGCCTGAAAGGTTGGCAAATCCACCTTGCTCGATTCCTCCAACAGATATCGCACACTAAATGCTCCCACACTTTCTCGCCCCGCCACCAAAGAGTCCAACCATTGATCCAAATTGTCATTGTATCCTCCACTGAGCTCTACCAGATGATCAATCCATTTGGGCATGTAATGTGAGACCAAAACTCCATCAAGGATGCGTCGCAAGTTGACAGTCTTTTCCACTGGAACGCTAGGTTGCGTCAGAGGCAAATCGGCATCCAAAATAATGGTTCCGATATTTGGATCCAGCTCCAAGACCTTCTTGCGCAGGACATTGCGGACATCAGCCTTATGTTGAAGAGCCTTCAGACTAGCATCCATCATTTCTTCTACTTGTGCCTCTGAAACACACGATTCATCACCACTTGCCGCGCTTCCTGACACTCCGTACTTGTTCGTCAATTTGGTGATAGCTTCCCGCAAGTTATCGATACTTTCAGTAGTAGCTTGTTGCACCTCAGTTCTGGGTCGATGTGCTAACCAAGAGATGGCTTCAGCATCTGGCACCTGTCGACGCTTCAAAGTCTCTAAAATCTTCTTCATTTTGAGCTCGAGATCCTTTTCCCGAGCAACACCATCTGGAATGGTAGTTTCGACAGTGTCGGATTCACCCGACACTTCCGCAGGACATTTCATATCGTTGGGCATCACACTAGGCTGCTTAGTACCAAAGGCTTTTGGATGAAGTTGTTGCGACATGGCTACCCAATCGATGCGATGTTGCTCTTGCACGAGTTCTGACAAATCGCGGATGGAACGTGCAAAGGCGTCGTGCAAATCAGCTGAACTCTCTAGATCTGACAGGGTGGCCAACTTCAAAAGCTGGACAATGGGAGGAGAGCCTCGAAAAGACACCAAATCTGACGAGGGAATGGCACCAAAAGCCATATTTTCCAAAGCGGATTTGCTGGTTTCCAATTCCACAACATGTCGGTTGTACACACTGGCTGCTTCCGCCCAGTCCTTGGCCAAACTTTGGTAGCGTTCCAAGAGTTCTTGAAGAGTCGATTCATGCGCCAACCACCATTCGGGATCAGGTGAAACGTCAGTCAAGACAGGCGCATCGACGGGAGATGTCGATGATGGTACTCCTTGTTGTTGGAGCTGTTGCCAATTGGTCATGCAAGCCCAAGCGAACGTGCCAACGTACAAAAGAACAGCTAGTTTGGCAACATTTTGAATCTCCACCCAGACTTTGGATCGCGCAGATCCACTATATTCGGGCATGATACAATACAAAAACTATTGGAGTGCAACGCTGCTCTTGATGCTGTTGGTACGATATCGTAATTGTGCCCACAAGAGTTGGGTTGTTGTTGGTGATTTGGCGACCGTCACAAATGCTGGCCCACAAACTCTTCTGGAGAGACCTCGTAGTCGACCGAGTCGATACACAAAGATACGCTGTGGCATCCTTCTTGACACACAAACCGTTGGACGGGTGAAGGCACTACTCGTACTTCATTGATCATATCCTCCACACTACCGGTAGCAACATCATGTGGGGACTTACCGCTTCTTCCTTGGGCCGTGCTTCTACCATGGCCTTTTCCATGGGTTCTTACCTTGGAGGATCCGCACTTCGAAAGATGCCCTTGACAACTGCCTTGCGAGCTCAATCCACCATGACGACACCCCAAACCCAATATATTCTCAAGTACGAGTACGCGCCTGACGTTTTGGAGAAGCGCCCTCCTCACCGAGAGAAGCACTTGGGTTTGTTCCAACAAATGATGGTGGAAGGAACTTGTTTGAGTGCTGGACCCGTTGGACCCGTTGGAGGAGGTGTTCCCACGGGAGCGATTTTCGTGTTTACCACGGAGGATGCTGCCAAGACGTTCTATGAAGGCGACCCCTACATTCCTGCTGGAATTGTTACTTCCCATGCGATTGAGGAGTGGACTGTCTTTGTCAAGGAATAAACGAATTACTAGTACTTTGGAATATATATCTAATGTTCAGGTGGTACTCTAGTGGCAGCTACTAGTATCAGTTTTCTCTATACAACCATTGTCTGCTTTTACTAGAGGGAAAATAAATGTTGTTGCGATCCATCTAATAATAGGTAGTTGATTTTGGTTGTAGTCCTTTCGTTGTCTACCACCGAGAGATGCAAACAATGGTGACAGAATTCTTGGGGGGTGGAGTGCAAGGGCCCATTCTCATTGGGGGATGTGGGACTGACGTGAGTCCTTCAACCCACGTGCGCACCACCTTTCTTTCTACAAGAAGGCTTCTTGTTGTGTTTCCCATCCCATTGCATTTCCACAAACACCTCTTGGCATACTTTTTCGTTTGGTTCCAAATACACACACACACGTATATATACACACAGCTCAACCTCTTTGGACCTTGCTTTCAACATCATGCCAGTGCAATACATTCTTGAATACGTCTACATCCCCGATGTCATGGAAAAGCGAGGACCCTACCGTGAAGGACATCTCGGACTGGCCAAGCAAATGGCCCAAGAAGGAACCTGTCTTCATGGAGGTCCTACCGGCGAGCCTGGAAAAGATCCTACAGGAGCCTTGTTTGTCTTTGTGTCTCAAGAAGCCGCGGAATCCTACGTCAAGGGAGATCCCTACATTGCCAATGGAATTGTCTCGAGCTACACCATTTCGGAATGGAATTGTGCCATTAACGCATAGCATAAAAAAGAGCGGGAGAAGACGGAGAGTGTATAGTAATAAGCATTATGGAAAAAGTTCATAGGAACCAATTTTGGGAATGGTTCTCAGCCTTGTTTGACGACGGATTTTCTAGAATTCTTGTTTCCATCCATCATTCATGTCTCGTGGTGACTAGTGACTACTAGTACTTGCCTAGATGAAAGGACAACCATACTTCTAAGCAAAACGACTCTTTTCTGTTGCTTACTTCAAGATTAGGAACCAAGTCATGGTATCATCGTGTCCTTCCTCTACCGAGATAGGAGTAGTTTCGTCGAAAGAAAGTTCCTTGGAGGGATTGGACTTTTGGAGGTCCCTCAAGAATGAAAGCGAAGGGGGGGGGGGGGCTAAAGGAAAGAATGAGACCGTGCAACACCATATTCCTTGCTACCTACAACACACCAAAAAATATATACTAACGATCCAGAATTTTTTGTGATGGATGAATACAAGATGTTTGGAGAAAGAATCCCAGCAGAGTACTTGGAAGTCCATGGTTTCTTTAGTCCTTATACTCCCGTTACGTCATGGTAGCGGTCGATGGTTGTTGATGGTCTCCAGAAAGGTATCCAATTTTCCGTAGTAGCGACTGGGTTGGTCACAAGGATGTCCGAGTTGAACGCCAAGGATTCACTTTAGCGCGAAAGATATGAGAACAGTGCACTTGACTACTCCGACCACCGGGGAATGGGAACGCTTTTGCATGAATTACGCGAAGCCTGGGCATGGGAAAAGCTTCGGATCTTTCTTTAGTAGCGGAGTTTGACACCGAAAACTACGTAGGCGAAGAAGTTCGCATTGCGATTTTAGATCGAGAAGCAAGCACTACAAAGGATTCGAGAAGACCATATCTCGTGGTGCAACGATCCTACATCGGAAGTTTTCGTGACCACTAACACAAAAGACATACCATCAAATTCAGCAAGATGCTCGCCCAATTCAACAGACAAGCTGCCGTTCTCGGACGTCGTGTCTTGGCCTCCCCCGCCATCAAGAGTGTAGGAGTTGCTGCCAAGGATGAGGCTGCCCGATTCTTCTCCGCCGATGCCTTCTTGAAGGACCCCGCTCTTGTCAAGCTTCAATTCAAGGACCGCTTGGCCGCTGAGCGTGAGGCCGCCGTTGTTGGAGGAGGAGCCAAGAGAATCGAGCGTCAACACGCCAAGGGATCTTTGACTGCCCGCGAGCGATTGGAGTTGCTCTTTGACGAGGGTACCTTCAAGGAAGTCGATCAACTCAAGGCTCACCGTTGCGTTGAGTTCGGAATGGCCGACAAGAACTTCCCTGGAGATGGTATTGTTACCGGATATGGATTGGTCAATGGACGTCACGTCTATGCCTTTTCCCAAGGTACGTGATGTGTTGCCGTGCAACGGATATCCTGGATGGATTCGATGGATGGATTGCTACTAGATACTGTACCGGTAGTTCGAATCCTATGAGAATCTGGGGATCCATGTGAGCTTTATTCTACCTATCCATCGTGTTCTCATCCTTGTTTTCTCTACTCTTTGTTTGCATCACTACCACTATTTCTATAGACTTCACCGTTCTCGGAGGAAGTTTGAGTGCTACCCACGCCCAAAAGATGGTCAAGATCATGGATATGGCCATGCGTGTTGGAGCCCCCGTCATCGGACTCAACGACTCTGGTGGTGCCCGTATTCAAGAGGGAGTTGACTCTTTGGGAGGATACGCTGATGTTTTCCAAGCCAATGTTGATGCCTCTGGTGTCATTCCTCAAATTTCCGTTATCATGGGACCTTGCGCTGGAGGAGCCGTCTACTCCCCTGCCATGACTGACTTCATCTTCATGGTTGAGGAGTCTTCCTACATGTTCGTTACCGGACCCGAGGTCGTCAAGACTGTCACCAACGAGACCGTCACCAAGGAAGATCTTGGAGGATCCAAGGTCCACACCGGCAAGTCTGGAGTTGCCCACGGAGACTTCGCCAACGATGTTTCTGCCCTTCGTGCCATGCGTATGCTTTTGGACTACCTTCCTAGCTCCAACGATAAGTCTACTCTTCCCACCAAGGAAGTTACCGACCCTGCCGACCGTCTCGTTCCCGAGGTTGAGCGATTGGTTCCCGATGACCCAAACACTCCTTATGACATGAAGGATGTCATCAAGTCTATCGTCGATAACGGAGAAATCTTCGAGATCCAACCCGTACGTACAGATCCTGCCCACTCGTTGGTTTTTTCTAGTGTATGTATCGGTTCCATATCTGACCTTGTTGCCTTGTTTTCTACAGGATATGGCCAAGAACATTGTCACTGGTTTCGCTCGCATGGAGGGACAAACTGTTGGTATCATTGGAAACAACCCCTTGACTCTTGCTGGATGCTTGGATATCAACGCTTCCAACAAGGCCGCTCGTTTCGTCCGATTCTGCGACTCTTTCAACATCCCTCTTGTCACTTTCGTTGATGTTCCCGGATTCTTGCCCGGAACCTCTCAAGAATTCGGCGGTATCATTCGCCACGGAGCCAAGCTTTTGTTCGCCTACGCTGAGGCCAGTGTCCCCAAGGTCACTGTCATTACCCGAAAGGCTTACGGAGGAGCTTATGATGTTATGGCCAGTAAGCATCTTCGCGCCGATTCCAACTACGCTTGGCCTGGAGCTGAGATTGCCGTTATGGGAGCCAAGGGAGCCGTCGAGATTTTGTACGGAGGACAAGACGTCGACAAGCACACTGCTGAGTACACTGAGCGTTTCGCCAACCCCATGGTTGCCGCTCAACGAGGTTTCGTTGATGACGTAATTGACCCTCAAGATACCCGCAAGTTCATCTGTAACGACCTCCGAATTCTTCGAACGAAGAAGATGCCCGATATCCCCAAGAAGCACTCCAACATTCCTTTGTAGACAGTAAATTTGTAATTTGATAGATACTCTGTCTGCGCATTTGCTATACATACATGACGATTTCACGTGTTCATTCATAGCAAACGATGATTAGACACCACTGCTTTGATTGCTTCTGCCTGCTAGGCGATTAGTCCAGAAAATTGATGGAAGGTACTCGTACTATTGACGGAGCTCTGGAATAGGTTGAGGAAACCTCAGGTTCTTCCTTCACCACCATCACATATATTGATCTNGCAAACGATGATTAGACACCACTGCTTTGATTGCTTCTGCCTGCTAGGCGATTAGTCCAGAAAATTGATGGAAGGTACTCGTACTATTGACGGAGCTCTGGAATAGGTTGAGGAAACCTCAGGTTCTTCCTTCACCACCATCACATATATTGATCTACCAGCTAGTCTAGCTAGAGATGTGTGCGTACACAGAGCAGACGCTGCTCGTATGAAGCTGAATTTGCGAAGGCCAAAAAGATGTTGTAGCCTTCTTCTATACCAATACATACTTTGTATATTGATATGCTTGTATAAAACATACCTTGTACTGTATAACAACATGCAAGGCAACAAACACTTTCTTGGACCAATATGCACTAACCCTAACAGATTCTTGCGGCATTTTTTGATTCACCTGGTACCCAGTATTGCAGCAACAACAACCCCACTCCTCTCTCGACAAACAAATGCTCGATTCCCACCAGGTGGTGCAGCTGTCCATCATACAGAAAGTTCCTTTCAGGAGGAGTGGTGCTAGCAATAGCTACCTACCGGTAGTAGTAGTCGTACTAGTAGCTAGTACAGGTAGTAGTATTTTGTGGCAAAACAACGACCGAGTAGTACTTTAGCTGGTGGTGGTGTGCGGCGGGCAAGAAGATAGTTAGACTATTCATCTCTACTGCAGGAGGCGAAAACCACTCGATAATAGCAACTGACAACTACTTGTTTCTTCATTCTTCAGTACATTCACTTCTAGGTCGCCGCAGATGTCGCCAACTAGAAGAGCCACCGACTCGTTGCTTGCGGTGCCGGTATTTTGCAAATTCTGAAGAAGAATGCTGTCGGAATTTGGGAATCCTTCCAATGGCAATGAACAACAACGAACTGCATATTCACGTTTCCTTCTTGTTGAGGGCATTGTTGAAATCGACGTTGTGGATGATGGAGAAGTTTCGCCTGCGTTTAGTGAACACAACCACCGTGAGCCACAGGATATTGTCGCACCATCACAAAGTCAATTAAAGGAAGTATGCACATTTCAGTTTTGTATGATGGCAGGTTGTACCTACCACGATATTGTGCACCTATTGGCTTCAACGTATTCTACTTTCGGAGAGCATACTCCCTTTTTCGGATGAACTTCCAGCAGCAGGAGAGGGGGGCACGGGTTTGAAAGATGAGAAAAAATTTCTATATACAATCTTCAAAGCAAACAACAACTCTCGAAGACGATGCTGGTGGTAGAACCACGACAAGGATTTCTCGGAAAATTTCCTCCGTAATGAAGTCATTGTCAAATCAACTGCCAGTAGTTGTAAGCTACGAGTACGACGGGTATGCTTGTGCCAACCATGGTCAGGTGTTGAATACAAGCACCATAGCTACCATCACGAAATGTTTTTCTTGTGGAAATTTCAAGTCCAAATCACCCGACCCGGTTCCTGAAGCCCGCACATAAACATGCGGGAGCTACCTCCTCGTTTGGTAGTGATGAGGCATGATGATGGGCCTGCGGACAGGTAGGCTCATAATTTTCATGTAGATGCGATGTTCGAATCAATTGCGTGCATGGTTTGCCTGCTGGATGATGCTATTTAGGATAAGTCGAAACACGGCATTTGTCATAGAGACTACGATTAAACAGTACCCACAACATGACAATAAATAAGGGAGTGATGGAACTATTTTCGATTCTGTATGGTTAGTTTCGTGGGCGCGATCGCGGGCACTGACGAGTCATAGTGTGGGGTCTGTCAAAGGTAGCGCTATATGACTGCAGGGACATATAATTAGGCCATCGAGGCGTCGTCGTGCATCGCAAGCAGAAAAGGCAGCCCAATCAATATCGCGACTTCAAACCTACGTCAATGTGCTTCTTCAAGGCATCACTTCTATAAACACGTGCGAAGCTAAAAAGGCGAAGAACCGAGCTACCTGTGATCAGAATTTCTCACGAGGTCGAAGACTTCAGGACAGAACCTCTACATGTATCTCTGAGAGGAGACCATGATACTATGCATCCTTTGTTTTTTGTTTCCACCTCACAATGAATGGTTTTTTTTCTTTGTTTCAGAAGTCAAATCGAGGTTTGGGTCATGAAATGGTCCAAATTCTCATTCTCAAGAAGAGCTCGTTTCCTGTTCTGCGAATTCTCGATTTTTCCAGTGTGGAAACAGGATCATGGCGCTCAGCTGTCCAAGGGCGGTTCAATCAATTGGACATTATGTAAAAAAAGTCATGATGATTTCAAGGGCTTTGAAGTTTCGCCGAAGCCTTCAGGAAGGACGTCTCTATGTAGAATTATGATTGCCTCGTCTGGCATATGATCCAATTAAACGGAACGCTACGTCGCCCACCAGCATAGCATTAATTCCGGGGAGGTAGGAGAACTTCCCTTATGTACACAGGGAAATCTCCGGTGCCCGCGATGTGCTGGTAGCAGAATAGTACGAGTACAGAAACGGCGTGGCTCGTACGTAGGCAGGACAACAAACGTAGCAGCAGGAGGCGCGCACTGGTGGCCACCACCACAAAAAAGCGGAAATCTGCTCCGCAAAATAACCACGCACTCTTTCGCACACAGTGCCAAAATATCCCACTTCAACCTTCGTTCACTCGAGAATTGTTGTTGTTTGTTTCGCTCCTCCTTCTCATACATCGGAATAGTAGTTGAGAATGTCAGGTCTAGACGTGCTTGACGTTGATATTGGAGTAATCTCCTCGAACCCAGCCTCTCTATTCGGAGGATTGGCCATGAATGGTGATGAGTACGTGCGTTGCAACCGCTGTGGATTCGGTGGGTGTGATTTGCGAGTTTCAGGGTGTGGTTGCACCTTTCATACGGTAAGTGTTTCTCCTGCGGTATCGGCTGAACATTGGTGGCTTGTGTGTGGCAATCGTGATTGTTGCATTGGCTTTCTAACAACGTATCTATCTTTCCTTGTACTGATTTCCCGTGTAGCGTTGTATGGTACTTCCATCGGAAGGAGTTTTGACGCACTGTACAGCCTGCGCTCGTCCTACTTCTGGTCTTGAATTGTTCCCAATGAGCTTCCGCGAGATTGATGAGGCTCGCAAGCAGGCTCAGACATTGGCCGGAGCTCAAAGGGGAAAGGGAAGAAAGCGCAAGGGGGGACCCGATGCGGATATCGAGAATAGCGCTGCTTACGTCTCGGAGCGCAGAACGGGGCGTTGGACCACGGAGGAAATGGCGCTCTGTGATAAATTGATTGCCAAGTTCGAATCTGGTGAACTGCCCATCAGTGATGGTATCAAGCTCAATGAGTTCCTAGGAAACATGCTCAAGTCCAAGCAGTCTCGTCTAACCAAGAAGATGAAGAACGCTAAATTGAGCTCCAGGACATTCCAACGAAGTGCAGGCGGCGTCGTTGACATCAATGAGGCCCGGGAATTCTCGGAGCTTGAAGACTGCTTCTTCAATTCCCTCCAGGATGCACAAGAGCGCGCTGAAATCAAGTTCCACATGCAACGAGAATGGCGTGAGCAATTCAGCCAATACTGCGTGGCTCTTGGACAACCATTGGATGCCGATGGTTGGTTGAGCAGTGTCGAGGAGATGGACCGTCGGGCATCCCAAGCCAAGGACGCTGCCCGTATGGCCAAGAGGAAGTTGATGATGGGTTTCGCTCTCCGTACTGATACGCGAAACCCCGATCATGGAGTCTTCATTGAACAAACGGCTTCTGACCAACGTGTATCTGAAGGAGCCAACGATTTCGATGGCGGTGACTTTGCCGAGCAGCAAGAGATGCTCCAGCTTCTTACTGAAGAAGCCAAGGTTAATGCTCACTCCGACATTAATGGCAAGAGCAGTCTGTTGCACTCTGCACCCTTCCTCGCGAAAACCATTGCTTACATGCAGAGACACAATGTTCCATTTGAGCATGTGGATCTATGGGTACCCTCGTTCGTACCCAGCGAAGATCCCAGTAGCTCCCCTTCCAGCTGCCGATTGTGCTTTGCTGGAAGCGCTACGGTGGATGACATTGTAGGGGATGATGGCAAGACCAAATCTCCTCTACCCGCAGATGAAAACTTTAACTTGCACGCCTTTGGAGACTACAGCCAAAAGTTTTCTTTTGATGTTGGCTGTGGACTTCCAGGACGTGTCTACGAAAGTGGACATCCTACCTGGGAACAAAGTGTTCAAAATGCCCCTCACCATCACTTTGAGCGATGCGGAGGAGCACTTCAATGGGGGATCAAAACGGTACTCGGCATTCCAATTGCCAGTCCAAATGTTGGCAGAGTGGTTGTCATCATGTACTCACTTAAGGATCGTGAAAAGGATCAAGATCTTGTCGCTCGTCTCTCCGATGAGTTCACAGGCGTGAGTTTACCAAATCTCAGTTCGCTTTGCCGCAACACATTGGATATTTGTTCTCACATTCGTTTTCTACTTCAGCTTATGCCTTCTCCCAAGTGGAAACTTGTTGTTGATGTCGGTGAGGGAGAACCTCCGGCTGTCACCATGGCAGACCAGACTTCTACCTCTGCCTACAACCAATCAACAGTGGACGACAATGCTTCCATGTCTGAAAAGGTTAGCGCAGGCGGCAAAGATCGCCGCATTGATGAAGTGGTATCGCTTCTCGGCGAATTCATGCCTTCGGATCCAAATTCACCCTTGGCTCCATACCTCTCTGGTTTCATGTCGTTGAGACTGCTACTTTTGCGTCCAACTCGATCTCCGGAGGACGAGGACAAGGCGCGCACCATGTTGGATTCCTACTCGTCCTATTCTCAAGGAGGACGAGCACGCTCCGACATTGGTGTCATGCTTGCCCGCGATTATATGTTCTTGTGCCAACAAAAGGATCAGTTTCAGGTCCAACAACAACAACAGGCACCTTTTTTTCCTGTAGCTCAGGGCAGCGGAAATAACAACAACAACAATAACGCTGCCCAAGCTCAAAATTTGGCAGGATACCCAGTTTTTGACATTCACAATTCTCCCACTTTGGCACCCATTGGTATGGGTGATTCAATGTCGATCGTTTCCAACTGAAGGCGAAAAAACCGTTGACAGGAGTTCTTTTCCTTCAGTTTCGGATTCGGTCGGCGGTTTTTTGGGACTGGGTTCAATATTTTATCATTTTAAGTTTTAGTTGTGTCAATAATGCTTTCTACAGAAAACTAGGTTGGGTCGTAGTAGCGAAACATGGTTGGTACTAGTACACTCTAACGGAAGTTGCTAGATACAGTCAAACTATGGCAAGCTTAGAACTACAAAGCCCGATGTGACCTTCTAGTTGTGTCAACATTCTACTGAACACTATGTTGGGTCATACTAGTAGCAGCGCAACAAGGTTGGTACACTCTAACGGAAGATACAAGATATGGTCAAAATATTATGGCAAGCTTAGAACTATAACGCCCGACTTGACATCTAGCATTGAGCAAAATTGATTGGGTGGTGGCTAATCTACGAGAGCAGGTTAGAGTTACCCTGTTGGTTGGACGTTTGGGTATTTTGTCCTTGATGCATGGACTGGAACAGGGATTGGTGTAGACCAAACCCTGCACTCCCTGTAAACGGACTCATTCCCGAGGAGCCAGCACCGGCATTGTGCCCGGCCCCATTCATCGACAGGTGGTGGCCAGACGGTTGTCCGCGCTTGTCCCCCTGCTGGGAGCTCAGGTCGTTAAGCTGAAACGCCGCTTGGAGCGAACTGTTCGTCCTCGACATTCCATTATTGGATTGGTTCTGTCCAGAAAGCAACTGATGCTGATTCAGTTGGTTGTTAGAGAGGGAACCATGGAACGAGTTCATGCTCTGACTATGTTGTCCCATGCTATTTTGACTTTGATTGTGTTGTCCCAACAGTTGATGGCCAAGTTGTTGGTTTTGAAGAGTTTCGGCAGCTTGCATCTGCTGCAAAGAATGTTGGGGGGCTTGTTGCTGTGTGTTGCTTCCTTGAGACAAGATCATAAAGTCTCGAGCAACCATCCAAGCAATTTCAGAAAGTTGCCTTCCCGAAGAAAGATACGATGAGTAAGATTCTAGGGTGATTGCCACCATCTCCTCTTCTTCGGCAGTCTTTTTCGCTTTCACGAGCAGGAGGCGCAGGGCTGTGAAACCAGGAAGATACGAAGAGTACGGAGAGTTTCGGTGAGTGGGTACGTTCTCAACCATGAGCTTGAGAACTTCTGCTACCCTACTATCGGTGGGTTTGCCTGAAGGGTCAGTCTTGGGAGCGACAGACCCAACATCCACTACAAGCTTCCATTTTGGGGTGGGCATCAACTGGGTAACAAACATGTGAGTAAAAAGCGATGGAAACGAACGGTACAGCGCAAGACCGAGTGTACATACCTTCGTTAGCTCCTCTGTGATCCTTCTAACCATTTCAGGATCCCTAGGTCGGTCATTGCGGGAATACAACAGTACCACTATTCGCCCAACATTTGGGCTTGGGATCGGAACTCCTAGTACGGTCTTGATTCCCCATTGTGATGCTCCGCCACATCTCTCAAACTGATGACTAGGAGCGTTGGCGACACCTTGCTCCCACGAACACACTCCCGAGTTGTATACTCTTCCGGGAAGTCCACAACCGACGTCGAATGAAAACTTTGAACTGTACTCCCCGAACGACATGAGATCGAACCTGTCTTGATCAGGTAATGGCTCCGGTCTTCCTCCATTCTGAGGTACTTGATGCTCAGTAGTCGCAAATCCAGCAAAGCATAGGCGACACTTTTGCTCCGGTGAGTCTGTTGGGGCTGCTTGGTCAGGAGAAGATACAAACGATGGAACCCAGGCATCAATGTGCTCAAACGGAACTTGGTGGCGCTGCATGTACTGGATTACCTTTCCAACGAAGGGCGAAGAGAACGCCCGCAGAGGGAGCCCATTTTCGGTTCGTTGCTTCTTCTGAGTTTGTCCAAATGCCATCAGATTACAGGCTGCGTTTGTAGACACTACATCATGCGAACCCTCTGCTGATGTTGGGTTCTCGATAAAAACCCCACTCTCTTGATTCATCGAGTCCTGGCTTAGGGCATACCCCATCATTACTTTCCTTCGTGCCATCCGAGCCGCGTCCTTTGCTTGCGATACTCTCCGATCCATCTCCTCTACACTAGAAAGCCATGCATCAGCGTTCAGCTTCTGCCCCATCGCAACACAGAACGCACTGAACAGCTCGCGCCACTCCTTTTGCATATGAAACCGAATCTCCGCTCTCTCCATGTCACATTGTATCGAGTCATAGAATGACCTTTCAAGCTCCGAGAAAGACCTGGCTTGTTCAGCGTTGGAGACATACCCATCGATTGCTTTGTAGCTTTTGGCACTCAACCGAGCATTCTTCATCTTCTTGGTTAAACGAGACTGCTTGGACTTGAGCATGTTTGCCAAGAAATCATTGAGCTTGACACCTTCCGAGACAGGCAACTCCCCTTGTTGAAAACACTCAATAAGTTTGTCACAGTACAAGGTTTCCTCTGTTGTCCAACGCCCCGTCCGAAGGTCAGAACCGTCCCCGCTCTCATCTGAGGTAGTGGCGCTTGCACTAGGGTTGAGGCGAGCAATGGTTGCATTCTTGCGCTTTTTGCCTCGCTTCGCACTGGGAGACATGTTTGCAGCTGCCGCCTTGGCAGCATCAATCTCATCAAAGTTCATAGGCATTAGAAAAAGTGACCGAACTGGCGAATGGCAAGCAGGACAAGAGGTCAATTCCCTGTGGGCTGATACTGGAGTACATCGCTATAACAACAAGCATGACATGATATACCGTGAGTCTGTGACTAGGACAACGTAACTAAGCAACCTTTATCAACACTTACAGCATGAAAATGGCACCCACAGTCCAAAATCTTAACATCCACATCACCCTGGGCACAATGCCTACAAATAGGAGATTGATGGGATGCAGACCTGCTAGCTACAGGTTGATACGAACCGAGTAAGGCTGCCATGCCCGGATGATCTGGATTAAAGATGGATGTCATATTGTTGCAAACAAGAGACAGTAGCGTTGCATCCGATGTGAATACTCTCAACCTTTTCCCAACTGATTCCGGGCGTGCCTGTCACCCTGTCTGAGGCAATCTGCCGAACCAATTCTTCTAGTTTGGCAGAACTTGGCCAGAAGCTGGTGAGCTAAATTGTTGGGGGAACACACCGTGCTAAAATGACGTAGGACTTAGTGCCAGTGTGTCCTTCTGGGTGTCGGAGCACCTTCCCCTCCAAAGTCTCCACATTTTCACGGAAGTTTGGTCTTCCCTTTTTTGATTGGATGAAAATGCCAAAACACCGGCACTAATGCCTTCCCCAAGGGAAGCATCAAACTCGTGCTTCCAGCACCGCCGAGAATAATGAGGCATCAAAGTCAAATGGACCAATGAGCATGAAGACACATGTAAAAAGGTACGCCTAATTTCACGACTTTTCACTCGTCTAAAACTGCCTTGCGTTGGGTATCAATACTCTAGTTAAAATACCCTCTGCTGGACTGGGGGCATACAATTACAGAAAACCAGGCTATGCCCTGATCAGGAACGCCGTCTTTGACAAACAGTTGTAGAAGAAACTTCTATTATTGTTGGCCCTTTTCATTCTTCACGATGATGATACGAAAATTCTTTTCTGCCGGTATAGCAGATATAATAGAAAAAGATCAATTCCCAAGTTTTGTTGACCCATCACTACCGGTAGCTACTCTAGTGTACAAAGAATCCCATTGCCCCCCTGACGAGTTTGATTCTTGTTGGTGACCTGGTTCATCGATAAACAGTAACAATGTGTTTGTAGTCGAAAGCGTGTGATCATTTCCTTAGCTATACATTCCAAACTCGCTCCAATCATTTTCGAGACGTTGTACGAGAAGGGGCAACACCACCAGCCATGTCGCGAGATTTCTTCGAGGAAGGCGTAAGAAGACCATGAATCCCAGTCGTTCTGGAAAGGCGTTTCCTCAGCGAGCGAAAGGGCACTTCCCTGCTTTTTTCAATGGATCGCTTTCGTTTGGGCACAGTATTCTTGTCAGGTTGTTTGGTGTCTCCTTGTCTACTACCGATAGAAAGTGTGCGTACATGTTCTCGTAGCCGAGCATTCTCATCTTCCATAGACGTTAGTCTTGCAGCTTGATCCGACAATTTCACCTGTGCATTTCGTGCTTCCTTCTGCCATCGTTCCAGCTCCTTAGTTTGAGCGCTAGCGTTCTCAAGTCGCGCATTCAGCTCTTCGTTGGAACCTTGAACAGTCTGTAGTTCCATCGCAAGATCTTCACATTTTGACTTCCACCCAGTCAATTCGTCGGCAAGTAATATGGTCTTGTTCTCCAAACCTTCACATTTCTCCAACAAGTGGTCATGTTCTCTTGTCCGAAACTCCTTTTCAGTTTGCAACACGCGGTTGACCTTTTGGAGCTCAGTCTTTTCATCGCCCAGGGAATCCAACAGTTGTTGAAGTTCTTTACATTTTTCACTCTTCTCTTCTGCAACTCGTTGCAACTCCAAGCGACTCTTCTCAACAGAAGCAGCAGCTTCTTCGGCTGCCAAACACTTTTTCTCTCTTTCTTCGATATCACGACGGGCAATGGCAAACGAAGTGAGCCGTTCTTCCAACTTGTCAACATAGGAGCCAATGGCAGTTAGGTTCGATTCCGTCTCTGAAATTGTTTGTTGTTTGGACGAGAGTGACCCTTGCAATGCCAAAATCTCTTGTTGGTGTGTCTCCATCATACTTGTCATTTCACGTTTTACAAACTCGGTTTCTGCATAGCATACTAGTTAGTTTGTGTTGTCGAAACCTAGTAACTAAGGACACAGTGACGAGATACTCCGTACCTTCTTGTGCATCCTCCAAATCATCCATCAACTTTTGTGTCCTTGGTGCCTCCGCCTTGATGTCCTCTTGTAGTTGCCGCAAGGCAGCCTTCAAAACCATTTTATCCTCTTCAAACACAGAAATACGGTCGTTCAATTCGTCAATGACGCCATCCCTGGATTCCACCATTTCCGAAATGGCCGAATTGTTCTGTTGCAACGACGAAACGGCAACCTCCAAATCGCTCACAGTTCTCCGCTCAGACTGCAAGGCCTGTAGTAACGTCGATCTTGCAATACCAAAAGCATCCTTTGTACAAATAACAATGAATGGCACATATAACAATGAATACGGCAGTTTTGTTGTCAGATTCGAAACAAACATACAAAACAACCCAGCAAAAGTACACGGCAAAACTCGTACCTCGCTCTTCATCTTGTCAAAAGTATCGCCACTACTACTTCCAAACAGAAAGGATACCCAACTGAACATGCCTCTCCAACCACCCTTCCTTCGAATCAACCCTGCGTCACGTCCTTGATTTAGAATTCTTAAGTTCTCAATCGCCACCGCCAACTCTTCCGCTTCAAATTCTTTCTCCTTGAGCATGCGCTGAAGCGTCAATAACTTCTCTTGCTCCATCTCACTATGACTCGTCAATTCCGAGCAACGTTGCTGCCATTGTCCAAGCTCATCTTGAAGCGTAGCAATGGTTCGACCCAGTTCTGTGCAATTGGCTTGATACTCCAACAAATGATTTCGTTCGGCGGCTGCTTGCGTTTCCGCTTGAATGACTCGCTGGGTTAGCACGTCGAGTTGACGAATCTGCAATTCTTCACGTTGTTCCAAAACTAGCAAAGCTTCTGTGAGATTCTCGAGCTGCCAAACCCATTCCTTTTCTCGCTCCATTATAATATCCTGATACTGCTCGGGTGTGAACGGGATAGGTGTGCTAGAAATGGCTGGTTGTGGGGGGCCAAGTTGCCCTGGCACTCCCCAAGATTCCGTTGTAGCTGATCCCATGCCCCAGTTGGAGGGTGGTGGAGGTGGTGGCCGCTCATTGTTTTGTGTAGATGTTGATTCGGTATCCGATAGCTTGTCGTGTCGAGGAGGTGACGGAGGGGGACGTGGTGGCACAGCATGTTGTGTAGAGGAATCCTGTGAAGTGCCAGGAACTGGGGGAACTCCTCGAGGAGGTGGTCGGCTATCTGCAAGAGGTGGCGCAGGTGGTGAAGGACCTTGGTTATTGATGTTGTTGTTGTTAAACCCAAATATCCCAGCCAAGGGCAACCTGGAACCAGAGTGGCCATCGGATAAAGGCACCAGACAAAGGCAAATCATGAGGAGCCAACAACATGACAAAACTGAGAAGACAGGAAATGAACGGTGTCTACTGCTAAGAAACATGATGTTATCCATTCTGAAGTAGTAATCAAGCAAGAATTGCCTTGGCACGGCTGATGCAGAGTTGACAGCAACGACAACGAAGTGGAGCCTGTCGTCAATGCTCTGGTGATCTTTCGGCATAGGCGGCAGGCGTGATTCCACGTGTTCACCATCGTCATACGCAAGCTAGCAAGGTCAACCCCATCATACCTCTTTGACAATGGTATGAGTATTTTTAAACATGCTATTACCATAAATAATATCATACAATCATACGTACCACCGCACAGGAAGTCTGCAGTCGCCTAAAAACAATAGCAAAAAGCAGTGGCAAAAAGCAAGAAGGCACGTGCTGCACCGCCACTCACCGCAAGCTACCAAGCAGGCAATATTGTCGTTGGAATCGCTCTTTCATTAGTGCCCTCTCCTCAGGGAACACTCCCTCTAAGGAAGTTGAATGTCACAGTGTAATGAACAAATGATTCCTTTATACTCATTAGAGCCAATGTTGTCCCGCTTCATTGCTTCACTCAGGGAATTAAAGAGCGGGAGAAAACATAGCTCGGCTATGTGGTATCGAAACATGGAACACCGCATCCAGTAAACTATAGGCCTTGAAAAAGAGAAAAGCACGATGAAAANGGGAGTGGATGGGCAGACGTTTTGTACTGAGGCTACGGTGTCGGTACGAGGCCATTGCTTTTTTGCGGCTGTGTCCCTTGGGTAGGATGGTCGCAAGCTTGCATAGATGATAATAGTACGAGGCGTACCATCACTTCAGTAGGATCCGCTGTAATACATGGATGACAGGCTGTTTAACCACTCGCTTTCATCACACGAGCCATCAGCGATGACGACTTTTGTGTTCGAACGCGAGAAACGGGAAACGAAGCATATGGTTCGCACTATGGATGTAACCGACTTAGAGAATCTGGGCACTTTTAGGAACATCGCTTGCCATGGGACCCCTACCGGTACCTCTCCGGAACGTTGTTATACCAACGAGGCAACGACAACCATCATCGTCGGCAACATCTTCTTCCGCTGTTGCAAAGCTTCTTCGCTCTGGAGGTAAGATTAATTGATTTGGATGTGCTGTGGTGTTTCATGGTAGCTGATGTTCTTCTAGCAAGAAGGAGTTACCATTGTTTGTATCTGTTGTGGCAACGACTAACGTGTGCTGGTCTCTTGTATGATGCATCATCTTGTTCTGGAGTCAGAAGGGACGAAGAGAAGGAGAAAACTTCAATTAATACAAAGAGACAGTATGGTGATGCAAAAGGTGGATCAGCGGGACGATATCGGTATCAACATCGGCAGCAACAAGGGCAATGCTGCTTCTGATCATGTCGTGGATGATGCATCTTCCACAGACAGCAAACAAAGTGATACTGCCGAGGCAGTTGTTGTGGTGGAGCCTTCTCCTCCCGTTGCCGACGATATTGCCATCGAGTCAAACAAGGAAGAGGACATCGGGGGTGCGACGAGCAAGAAGAGAAAACAACGTCCAATGAAAAAGGATCCCCGAGCCCCCAAGCGGTTCCGAAGTTCGTACATATTTTTCAGCCAGGACAGGTTCCCCGAAATTAGGGAAGAACTGAAGAGTGAAGGGATTCAAATGGTAAGAAACAGACTGGCATTGCAGGTTGGGCGGTGCGGTACTAGTTATGTTCTTCTGGTGCTCATCGTTTGTATCCTTGGGACCGGATCATAGGAGACTGTCCATATCACAAAGATGGTCAGTGAAGAGTGGAAAAACTTAGGAAAAGAAGAGAGGGTTCGATACGAAGAGATGTCAAGGAAGGATAAAGAGAGGTTTGAAGTTGAAAAGAAGATGTACAAGGGCACGTGGCATGTTCCAACAACTCAGAAGCTCACGAAAGATGACACTGCACCGAAGAGACCAGCGTCCGCTTTCTTGATGTTTTCGAACCCAAGGAGGGCGGCTCTCAAGAAGGAAAGAACTGATTTGTCCAATGGCGATATCTCGAAACTCCTGTCTCAAATGTGGAAAGATGCAACTCCAGCCGAGCGCAAACCCTACGAGGACGAGGAGGTCAAGCGCAGAAATCAGTACAAGGAAAAAGTTGCGGTTTGGCGCGAAGAACAGGAGGCTCTCCTTCAGAAGCGACAAAACAAAGCCATGAAGATGGCCGAAAAGGGCGAATATAGCTCTGATATTCCAACTAAAGAAAGTGCTGAAGAAGAAGTTGTTGTGAACGGAAGAAGAACAAGGCGTGCTGATGCGAGGAACAAAAAGGGGGCACCACCCAATCCCGAAGTGGTGTACTCCTCGTCGGCAACCAACACATCCGGTCTTCCTTACATGATCGACTCTCGAATTGCTGCTTTGTTTCCTCCTCCTTCTTCCGCTGCTCGATTCCCCGGAAGTGCACCTTCTTTTGCTGGCGCCTCCTGGGGTACCATGCGCGCTTCTGACTTTGCGCCTGCGGGATATCCAGCAGGAGCAGGTGACGAGGGAACGATACTCCAGCGAGTTCATGGGGCAGGACCAAGATATCTGCTACAACGTCCATCCCCTTATTTCACATACGAACAAGACGTTTCTCTTGTTCATCTGTCACACCGAGCCGCGGCAATGGCCGCCGGAGCTCTGACGAGCGCGGCAGGAGAAAGCGATCCTTCCCTTCTTTATGCGGCGTCAGGATTGGCTGGTATGGCCGGGCTTTCGGCTCATGGTGCTCCTGGGCCAGCTGGTAGTAGCAGCACCGCAGCAGCAGCTGCTTTTGGAGGTTCCGCCGCGCCTCCAATTGCATTCGTCAATGAAAATGGCATTCCTATGATGCTTCGCGCCGTGCCTATTCCAATGGGGGCAGCAGTAGGAACCGCGGGAGCCCCAGAGTTTGCAGGTTCCTGGCCACCGTCGGGTGTTGCGAGAAGATTTCCTCCTGGAGCTAGTACGGCAGGAGGAGGATTCATTCCTCCTCCAGGATTCGGCACAGTCATTGGAGGACGAGAAGCTGGTGCTCCTCAGCCTCCGATGGAAGCTTTCCGCCCCATGATAATGATGGGGCAACGGCAGGAAGGGGAAGAAGGAGGACTTCGGCAGCATGAGGATAGTGAGGCTTCGAAAAGGATGACGACGAGAGCCACACCAGCACCCCCTGGAGCATCAAACAAAAAGAGCAAGAAGGCCAAGAAGGAAGCACCACCAGGATCATGATCAAGGGCATCATCGTCATCGCGAGAAGGGGGGGCGCTGCAACGCCCCCAAATAGAAAAAACCAAGTTTTTGTAGTAGCCACTAAGAGATGCGGGGGAGTGTAATAGTATGTATGATAATAATTGTCGAAGAAACAATCGCTGCAATAATACTCGTCTCAAAAACTTCGGTAGGTAGAACTCGTGCTGGGGGCTCATGATGCTACTTTGAGCAAGCAGCATAATGTACCAATAAAACAGATAATAGTGGCACTTTCTGACGTTCCAATAAGACAGTACTAGCATCCTCGTGAAATCATCATTCTCGTCGTAGTAGTACAAGTTACCTACGAGTACTCTTTCTAGCAAATATCATGGTTCTTATTTGTGAAAGCAGTTGTACTTCCATGATCGGCTGGTACTACTTTTCACCGAAATTCTTGGAAGGCTGTTCGCTGGATTGCCACTACTCCAAAACACGGTGTTGTGTGAGCTTCCTCGTGGGAGGAGCCGCGGCTGCTTCAGCAGTTTTGGTAGTGGTGGTGGTGTTCGAAGAACATGGAGCATTCCCCAAACCCCACCAACCCATTATTGTCGGTACTCGTACCTACTTGTACAAGCTCATCACTGTGATGAGTACGTACTGAAGATTGAACTTTTCTGGCTCCCGATCTTGAATCTTGTGGTTGTTCACAAGATTCAGCGTTCCCATCCTACGAGAGGAACTAGTACAACCTCTACGATATGGCGAACTGGGCCGGCGATTGGCAGCAGTGGAGCGCCATTAGGTTCTGGGCGTAAATAAGGCAATGTTGCGGGGATCAATGGGCCAACTACCGAACAGATTTGGGCAAGCCAAACGAGAACTGGGATAGTTGCAAGTGTCACAACAGGGACAGTCTGTAGTGATTGATTCTGTTCCTCCTCTCTTGTTGCTTGCTTTCAACTACCGGTAGATCTAGAGAATACCAATAGAGTGAGTCGGAAAAGAAAGAACAATCTTCTTTCCACTCAAATCGTACAGCGCAGTTTTCCAAGAATCGTGGACACGACCAACGGATAGAGAATTGCGTGACATCACACCAACATGATGCTGAACCAGGATCCTCTCAAGAGTATCTTTTGGTTATGGTTGTTCAAGAGTTTCCGACCCTGCTTTGCAGGACGTTGGTCAGATGGAGATGGCTTTTCCAGCTACACGTCTCGGTACTCTTTTTTTGCTCGAACCCCAGGGAATCTTTCCTTTCGGTGGAAATCCACACACGGACCCTTTGAACGTCGGCGTTGGATCAATCGCATTCTCGCCCCCGACACTTTCTTTGGTCTACCGATTCCTGCTTCCTATTCCTTGCAGCGAGAACAGGCTGTTCTGCTTCCGCCTGGACTGTCACAAGCCCTCAAACGTCACCATTCCATTCCAGGAGCACCCTCCGATGACGATGAGAATCTACCCGAAACGAAAAAGGCAAACGTGCCTACAGGCAAGGACCACGCAATTCGACTGACACGCCCCCTCATTCCACTCGATGCTTGGGATGCTATGACAGGTTTCGAGTTTGAAGAGGAAGATGTGGTCCATGCACTCTCCCAATCGGGGTTGGAGCTCTGTTCGCATGGCGCCAATCCGTATGTAGAGTGGAAACCCCATCGGGAAACCGAAAGGATTCTACTGGAACAGGACGCAACGGAAGCATTGAATGAAGGCAGGGTATTGGTACATGTGGGTCGAGCCAAGCAAGCTGGGTTTGGTTCTCACTTGCCGCTCATCAAGTCTCAATCCATTCTACCCATTTCCTCCAAGGGCATGGCAGATTTGCTGATGGATTCGAGTCGGGTCAAGCTATACAATAAGATGAGTATGGGCCGACGAGATGTTCGGGTACTCAACGATCGCACCAAAATTGTCAGCAATGTCATTCAACCTCCCATTGGCAAATCCAAGTTTGTTTCGGTCACCATGATGCACACCAGATCACTCAACGAGAATGACCGCAATCGATTAGGAATCCCCGACGACGTAGAAGGATGCCTCGTCGTGAGTCGAGCCGTACCTTCCAAAGTGGACAAGGATATGGCAGACTTGCCTCGGAGCGACATTTTGTTGGGGGTCAATTTACTGCAAGACATCGGCCCGAATCAATGCAAGATGACGGCCGTCACACATGTATACTCTCCTGCCGTGCCTACCTTGTTGGCAAGCAACATTGGGGTCAAATCAGCGCAGAATTTTGTGAGGGATATCCGAGCCGCGTGTGGCGGAAAGAAATAAGACATGATACTGCTGTTCGCCAATGGACGCCACTGCTACCATGCTACGTACAGTATACATACAACAAAATCGAGCACTATCACATCACAACAACAGCATTATGAACGACTATCATCATCATTGAAGCAATTATAGGTAGATTTCATTTTTCACAGTCAATTCCTTCACTAGAGATTGTACGGACCGGTGTGACATCTCCCAGTGGTCTAGAGTTCGTACATTGGCGACCTTTCGATAAGATTTTAGTCGGATTATTCGATCATGGTGGAGAGTTTGGCGAGGGAACAACACAACAATCGCATCCAGCCCATGGTGGGAGATTGCCTAGTCAGTCGTCTTGAACCTGGTTGGGCATGTGATTATATTGTGACAGACCATGACCAACCCAGAACCAAGGTATGTGCATGTCTAGAAACCTTTGAAATTATACGTGCAATGGTGTCCATCTCTCTTACGTACTCTCTGCTGTATCCTTTCCAGCATGATCGTCGATGAGCGTTCTGCCATTGTCGTTATTCTTCTTGCCATTTCTGTTTCCATCTTGGGATTGATTGCCATTTACTTTCAATGTAAACAATTATCTAGAAAAATAGAATCCTTGCGTCAGACTCGGCGGCAGCGAGGCAGGGATGCGACCATCGCCAGGAACCCGCAACCGCTCGCTGCATCTTCCAAGAGTCTCCAATTGCGTCGAGAAAACGTGGATTCCAAGCTGCAAACGCAAACAATACAAACGGCCATGGAACAAGAAGTGGCTAGGGTCAAGAAGATGCAAACAGATGTCAAAGCACAACTAGCCAAGTTGCAATCCTTGGTAGAGGAAAAGAAGAAGAGTGGAGATGCAACGCCACTGCATCATGAGAAACAAAACTAATTCTAGTAGTGAAATAGGAAATCCAGTAAAAAATGAATACGTCGACTTTAATAGTTGTTGTTCAGTTGATTTCAACCCACAACGGTTGATCGCTCATTCGATTAATAATAGTGTACAAAACATTCTGGATGGAGGAGGATGCAGAAGAATCTAACAAGACGCAGAGCCTTGATCAGTCAAGAGAAGAACAAGACTTAGTCTTGCTTGGCAGCAACTTCCTTCTTGACTTCCCAAGGTCGAGGATCTTGCTTTGGCAAAGGAATTCCAGCGGCAGCGTCGCGGTCTCGTCGAGCACGGCCCATCTTCCATGCAGCAGTTCCTCGCTTGCGTCCCCAAACCAATCCAACGCAAGCGCACATGTCAATGAAGAGCTTGCTAGGGTTGAATTGAGCAGAAACTCCATATTCAGAGGCAGCGTAGTCAAAGGGGTACTTGTGGTGCCAGTTGTGCCATCCCTCTCCAACAGCCAAGAAGGAAACAATAGGGTTTTCGGCAGGGTAGGAAGTAACATCGTATGGGTGGTCTCCGTACAAGTGAGCAGCCGAGTTCACCAACCAAGTGCAGTGAAGAACGTAGCAGTATCGGAGAGCTCCAGCGACAAAGAATCCATTCCAGAAAGTCTCTCCCCAGCCGTACTTGGCAACAAGAGCAGGCATGACATAGCACCAGAAAAGGTTCCACCAAGGGTCCAAGGCCATTTGAAGACGAACCGTCGAATCTTCCAACAAATCGGAAAAGTCCATATCACGTCCAGCCTTAATAACAGCAGGGTCCTTCTTGACAAGCAACCATCCCATGTGAGCAAAGAAAAATCCGCGCTTGGCGTTGTGGGGGTCCGCCTCGCATTCTGTGAACTTGTGGTGGACGCGGTGGTCACGAGACCAATGGTAGATGGTGCCTTGGTTGGCAATGGAGTTACAGATCATGAGAGCAAATCTGTACACCCAGGCGGCTTCATACGCACGATGAGACCACAGTCTATGCACCCCGACGGTAATACCAAATCCACTGTTGTCCAAAAATGCCAAGAAGGAGAAGAATATGAGTACATTTGTTTTTCTAGAGAACGGAGCAGAGGAACTGCGGATTTTCACAGTTTCATCTCTTACCTGATTGGCCAGAGGAGGAAGGCCCAGAACCAAGTCTCGTAGGAGGCGTTGGGAAGGCAGAACAAACCGTAGACGGCGGCGACGTGCACAAGAGAGATGTAGGTAAGCATTGGCCAGTTGAAGTTTCCTTCCTTGTAGTGATGGCTGATGACATTAGGAATGTCCGCCCACATTTGAAGAGAGAGATCCATGGTTGTGAAGTGTTGTTTTGTTTTGTTTTGCTTGGAAAACGAAAGAAAGAAAGAGACTGATGTTTGGAGTCTGGATCCAAGAAATATGAGCTCAGTGTGTGGGTGAGGCAGTGGTGATGTAGCCGTCTTTACCAGTCGTCGAAAAGATGACAGATGATGGTGGCCAAGGGTTGGTGTCCCGTCACTTCAACACAGGATAGCAGTGTGAAGTGATAACAAGGCAAGTTTTAACGCTTACCATTTTCACGAATGCCACTTTTTCAGGGATTGTATGTGTGACAAAGCTACACAAGCTCGCTATTTAATAGTTTCCGACTTATATTGAAGTTTCTTCCAATGGTATCCTGTGACCCCATCTATTTGTTCGCGTTCTTCTCACTGGCGATGACGAAATTGTCGCGCCTCGTTGGCGTCGGATCTTCGTCGTCGTTTCCAAACGAACGGGAAGCCCGAAGAGGGGGTACGATTGATTTCTTGGGATGGTTTCCAACCCCCTTCCCCTGTTTTGAGTTGAAGTCCAAGGTGTCGACACCTCAACCATCGACCACAACACAACACTACCGTGCTTTACATTATTTATATATCCTTTGTCTGCAACAACCATGGCATTGCAATGTTTAGCCATCCTCGGACAACAGAATGAACCTATTTATTTTGGGTCACCCTCTGCACCAATGACTTCCTCCTCGGATTCTTCTGCCAACGAGAAGGATGATGTGTTTGGGTTCATGGAAGATCATGCGGGCAATGCGTCGGGAGTTTCTTGGCAACAAGAGGTAAGCATGTACGGGGGGAGTACCATACTCGGTAGTTGGAGTGGTTTGAACGATGTACTGTTATTGATTGTGTTATTGATTTCTATTTGTGTCTTATCATTGTTGCTATAATACCCCATCCGTCCATACATCTACCCAGTTGATGATCCACGCCGCCTTGGATCGTTTGGAAGAAATCTTGGGATCTCCCAAAACCGCTGACATTGTCAAACGCCAACGAGGCACCAAATGGATGGGATCGTTGTTGCCCATGGAAGAAAACGAAATTTATGGTTATGTGACACCGAGCAGTATTAAGATATTGGTCATGATCCGACGGGAGGGAGTGATTCCGCTCAAGAAACGGAAAGAAATGGAAATTAAGCTATTGTTTGTACGTTCCTGTTGGATGAATGTTGGTTGTCATTGTGTTTAGTGGTTCATGTCCCGGTATATCTCACAAAATGTTTTCAACCTAAAAACACACAACAACCAAATAAAACAATCATCGACAGGCTCATGTCCATAATTTGTACATCAAGTACTTGATGAATCCATTCACAGCCATGCAAGGGAAAGTGATTCCACCATCTAGTACCTTTGAACGAGGGGTTCGACAAGCAATGATATATTATGAACAATCGTTACTACCAGTGCCACCCGAAGAAGAAGGAGAGGAGCAGCAGGAGCAGGTTGTCCCAGAAGAGCTGGAAGTGGCGTCGGAGGCTCTTCCAACGGAAGAGCAGCAGCCGCCTCTTGTCATTACAGAAACAACACAATAGATAGTATTATTTGTAATANTGCGAGTATGTTATTGTTTGGGAATGAGTAGTAAGAGAGTATACGGTAGTTTTGGTTGTTGTGGAACACTATGGTTGACTGAGTGGACTTCACTACTACGGCGATTCCGAGAAACCCGGAGGAAGCTTCCTTCCGGACTCAACGGACATCCGCCCCGTCGTCGGTCGCATTGCCAACCTCCACGACAACAATCACAAGACATCGCGTGTTGGAAGCCAGAAATACATCACCAGGTCAGTTCCCAATGATTGTTGTGAAAAGAGACTTTATGGGTTGGATGGGTGGATGTTCTGTTTGTATCGTAGTTGAATCTTCATGCCAAAAAGACAAGAGACGCCATGGTCCGTTGGATCCCAAAGAACCACTCGGTGGGTACTACTGGGATTTGGCACGTAATTGGGGGGATTGTGTTGGGATTAGGGATCCCCAAAATTCCGCATTCCGTGTAATATCGTGGTAGTTGGAGCTCTATGGAATGAATTCGAAGGGGGAATTCGTGTTGGGGTCATTGTTGGATGACGGAGTGGGCGTGACTACGTCGTACTACCTACCTAGTAGATGCGTGCTTGTCTCTTATGTGCAGCAAGATTTGAAAAATCCCTTGTCTCCTTTGGATCTCACAGTATTGTTTGTGTGAATTGCTTGCTTGGAACGACAACAACAACGACAACAACAACCACTCTCTTTTTCTTTTGCAGTTTTGTAGCTCTGTAGTTGGTCTGGATACGAATTGAAAATGGGAGACAAAGCCCCCGGACGAGCTGGAGCCAATTTGGCACCCTTGGCGAAATATAAATTGGTCTTTTTGGGAGATCAAAGTGTGGGAAAGACATCCATCATTACTCGTTTTATGTACGACAATTTTGATCGACACTACCAAGCCACCATTGGAATTGATTTCTTGTCCAAGACAATGTACTTGGAAGACCGCACAGTGCGTCTGCAACTCTGGGATACCGCTGGCCAGGAACGGTTCCGATCATTGATTCCGTCCTACATTCGTGATTCCTCGGTCGCTGTCGTTGTCTACGACGTCTCCAATCGCGCATCCTTCACAAACACCGCCAAGTGGGTGGAAGATGTCCGGGCTGAGAGAGGGAACGATGTTGTCATTTGCTTGGTAGGCAACAAGACAGATCTTGGAAATGACAAGCGACAAGTCAGCACCGAGGAGGGTGAGGAGCGCGCCAAGAAGGACGGTCTCATGTTCATGGAGTGTAGTGCAAAGGCCGGATACAACGTCAAGAGTTTGTTCCGAAAGTTGGCCACCGCCCTGCCCGGAAGTCCCGATGGTGGTGCTGCCAACAAGGCCGGTGGAGCAGCAGGAGGATCCAATCTCATTGATATCAAGGTCAACTCTGCTCCTGCCAACCTAGATGAGGCCAAGTCATGTGGCTGCTAGAGACTGGTGTATTTATTTTAAACGTTCCTTGTACCCCCAACACATGTTTTTTCTTTTTTGTCACCAACGGGTACAGTACTTGTAGTACCTACCTACCGGTAGTCGTACGAGTACCTTTTGAATGTGGAAATGGGGATATATGGATAGGATGCAGCAGCATTCCCAATGTTTTGGCTGCCGTATGTATTCATTCCTACAGTACCCTTTTTCTTAGTCCTTCTTTTGTTTGCTGCCACCCGCATCGACACTCATAACTTCCAAGGCTGCCTTGATCTTTTGGAACAAGTCCTTGATTTGTTTGGCCTTGGTGGCTCCCACAATCATCAAAAAGATGACGACCACCGCATACACATGCGACAAAAAGTCAGAACTCTTGCGGCATACTTGCGAGTAGGGAGAGCACGTAGAATCAGCAATCCATCGCAAGACAAAGGCAATCAACGCGACGGTCAAGGGGAGGGCGTAGACCTCCAGGCCGGCGAGGGGATTGCGGGAGTCGTTCAAGGACGTGTACATTTCGAATTCTGCATGGATTTGGTCGACGACCGTGCGGCGGGCGCCTTCAATGGCGCGTTTGCTTCCAAAGGTAGCCATTGAATCAAAGAGTTGCAGTGATTTGGCCATCATCATGATGTGGTCGTCCTTGAGTTCCTTGGGTCGGATGTAATTGGAACATTTGGGGCCGGCGATGCGGCTCATGGTGTCCTTGTACTTGGCAATGGCCATGTTCACGGCATTTTGGTTGTTGGCACACGCTGTGGCTTCCAACATGGTACTAGCTTCGGGGAAGCTGGCCCCCGTGGCAAACATGTCGGCATAGGCTTTAATGTAGGCAGCCAGCTCTGCTGCCGTGACTTCTCGTCCTTGAATGGTCTTGGGCTTCAAGTGGTCCACGCTGAACACTCGATGACAGTATCGGTCGAGGAGTTCCATGAACTCCTCCTCAATTAGATTAACATCGCCATTGTAGGACTTTTTGATAACCTTCATTCCTGGGTGACACAAACCAAAGCAGGAAAGGGACTGAAAGCAACCCAAGATTTGGTCTCGTGTCTCTTGCAAGTCCTTGGCATCTCGCTCGGCAATGACATCTTCCAGGTATTTGTTCATTTCTCGTTCCATCTCATCGTAGTCTTCTTCTTCTTCAAAGTGTTGCCAATCTCGGACAAGGAACTCCATTTTCTGGAATGGCTTGGCAACCTCGACCCCTGACACTTGGTAGGATTGATCGGCCTCGACAGCCAAACGTGCATACTCGGAAAAGAGTGCCAATTGTTGCAAGTTATCCTCTTGGATGCGCTTGTCGACATTGTAAATTTGGTAGGAACTCAAAAGGGTGCTGAGTCCAAAGATACTAGCAGTCAGACTCATGGTGGTCTCATTGTCAAACATTCCCTGAGAATCGACTAGGAGTACAGCCATGGTCTCGGTTCCCCCATTGTCTGTGGGCTTGGCGACAAAATGGGGTTGACTCCACATCCAAATTCCGGTCGTGTTGCGCTCACTTCCACCTCTCCAATCAAAGCCCGCATCCCGTGTCAGACTCTCGACATTGTTGTACCACTTGGAGTCCTTGGAGGTGGTGTCCTCGTCCTTGGTCAAGGCATGCAAATACTTGAGGAACCAACTCAACAAAAAGGATTTTCCCGTGCGGAAGGCTCCTACCACACTAACCACGGCAACCTTCCAGCCAGGTGGGATTTTACGAATGATTTCATTCAACTTTTCTTCATGAAACGTAAAAGCATACGCATCATCCTCCGTCCCAATCGAGACAATTTGCACAGGCATGGGTTTGGATGGAGTAGGACTTTTCTCTGTGGGAGGTTCCTCCCCTTCTTTTGTCTCTACGGTTTCTTCTGGCGGCTTGCTGGTTTCCTCCTCTTGTTGCTTGGTGGTTGGTTCCTCCGGCACCGCTTCGTCTTCTGCATCGTGACTCTTGGCATCCGAGTGCTCGACAATGACAGCTTCGTCGTCGTCTGCCATGGTGATTGACTTGCTACTACTAAATATTTTGTACTAGGAATGCTGTAGATGCAAACACCCAAAAGAGATGGTCAATGCACCGCTTCTTCTCAAGCAAGACTTGTCGTACCAACGACGCAACGACGATCGACGTTGTTCAAAACACGGTTTTCCCCTGCCATCGCTTAAAATCGCCATCAGGTCACAAACGATCGACTCGAATGGAATTCAACAGAAGGCGGGTAAATGAGCGTTAACTAAGGGTTCTACCTCCTCGTGTCATTTTTCTTCGACGACTACCCCCACTCACATCGTCATCCACTGCTGCTGCCACCTGCAACAACACAAACACACAACATCATCATCATACGCACACATACACACTACCCTTGTTACTACCATCATGGACTTTTCCCTTGTCTCCACGAAAGGAGGAGCTGATGCCAAGGGATCAAGGAAACGCCGCCATCCCGACTCGAGAGTAGAAAGAGCTCCAAACTCTCAGGAAGTGCTCCAATTGATAGAAAACCCCAACTTTGACGAGCTAGCCCGATGGAGTCCTCCCTTTCTCCAAGCCTGGACGGCCATTCGTCAACAACAAAAGGCGACACGTAATACATTCTCAGCTTGTATTTCTCAAGACTTCACCATTGCCTTGACTAGAGCTCTACTGCAAGCGTACTTTGATCTCAAGTTGGTTTGTTTGGATCAGGAACACCTGTGTCCTCCGGTGCCCAACCGTTTCTTCTATGTTCATTGGGTTTGCACCCAATTGTTGTCCATGGATTCAGCTCCAACAACCATGTCATCGCCTCCTGTCTTGGGCATTGATATTGGTTCTGGGAGTACAGCTATCTACTCCTTGTTGGCTGCCAAGTTCTTTGGTGTCCGTATGCTCACCACCGAGATTGATCCACAAACCGCGCAAATGGCGACTCAAAATGTACAAGCCAATCAACTCACGTCTCAAATACAAGTGTCGCTGGTCCAGCCGAGTCATTCGCAACAACCGACCAACCAACTACCACCCGGTGGTCCCCTGCAACGTGCGTTGGGTCAAGTACACGGTCCAGTGCACTTTGTCATGACCAATCCACCCTTTTATGATCCCGCAGACCCAGAACCCTCTCGACTGGATGGTCGCAATCGTACTGCCATGACTGTCTCGGAAGGAAACTATCCCGGTGGTGAAGTTGGCTTTGTGACGGAAATGATTGCCGATAGTGTACGAGCTCCACAAGCCGCACGTTGGTTTACCTCCATGTTGGGCAAAAAGTCGTCTCTGTTGCTTTTGGAAAAGTGTTTGGTACACTTGTTGGGCCCAGCTCATGTACAAGTGACGGAATATGGCCCAGGGAACTATACGCGGTGGTTCTTGGCGTGGACCTTTCAACCGCCGGTAGCGACGGCACCGGCGGCGCGTGTTCCATTACCAGCAAACCAGTCCACGTTTGTGGTTTCAGTGGATAAGGTGGCACAGGAAGCGTTACAAGAAGTGACTTCTCGTATCTTGGCGTATTGTGAGTCATCTCCTGGGGGTTGGAAGTTGTCTGCAGTCCCTTCGCCACAGCAGCAGCCATCATCTGTGTCCTGTCATGCCGAACTGTTTTTGCAAGAGCTCCAACCTCGTCCCTTTTCCAAGTTTGTCGATGAAACGGAAACACCACCCCAATTTCCACCATGTATATTGGAGGCATTGAATGAACCTACCTTGGACTCATCTGGATGGCTCCCCGCCCAAGGCCATTTTGTGGTACGACTGTTGTTAGATACCAAACCGGGTACTGGTAGTACTAGTTCTTCTTCGGAGGTCCACGTGCGATTGGAAGGATATCGTCATTCAGCTCGAGGATTGGTGGCTATCAAAAAGATTGGTTCTACCATACAAGGAGAGATTTGTCGGACCAATCGCAAGTGGCGACGAATTCTGCAACGTCAATGATACTGTTGTTTTGTGGAGTATTCCAGTAGTCTTGAGAGATTTAGGGTGTTTCCTGCCTAGTTCTAGTCGAGTGATTCAAATGTTGGACCATTGCCACCATCCATGCCAATGGATGCACAAGGTGCAACACTACGGGATGACAACCTCATGCCGTCCGTAGGCTCCTTATTTGTAGTCATCCTTTGTATTCATTCGGTCTTTGGGTTCTTTGACCATGTGTTTCTCCCTAGGATTTCCTTTCCACATGAACTTGCTGCATCTGTTGCCGAAGCGATGCCAACCACAGCAGAACAAGACAAGTTGCCAATCGCTTTGATGTGGATTCAATACGATGGAACCAATTTGGCTGGTTGGAACAACACATCCAACCCCTTCTTGGAAAGTCGATTGTCTCCTTACTTGAAACCGGCAATTTCGCCTCCAACCATACCATCCAAATACAAATTTCCGCGAGATCGACGAACATCCGCGCGACGACCCCTCTCTGTTCATCAATACATACGAACCGTTCTTGCCAAACTTTATGGCAATATCTCACCTTCCCAAATAGTACTCGAAGGATTTGCCAATACGGAACCAGGGATTCATGCCCATGGGATGATTGCACAATTTTACGGCTTGAGAGAAAACGACGACCTAAAAGAAGCATTGCCCTCTGGTGATGTGGAGACGTTCTCCTCTACTACGCGGGTAAACCACAAAGATCTGTTGCCAATCCCCTTGAACGGAGATATGGGACACCTTGTTTGGACTTTAAACCGTCTCTTGCCAGACGACATTCGGATTCATGCCATGGCGGAAATTCCCGGCTGCTGCTTCTCGAACGACGGGTCGTCGTCATCCTCGTTGTCGTTCCGTTTTTTGGATTCATGGAGGTCGTCTCAATCCTACGAATACCGTTTCTCGGTCGGACCGATTTCAGATCCTACACAGCGCCAATTTGTTTGGCATATCGTCGAGGATTCTGTATCTCTGGATGACCTTGGCGAGAAATTGCAAGAGGCCTGTCAGGTGCTGTTTCCCAGAGACGCATCGCAGACCCCCATCGCTGTAGACCCTTCCTTTCGACTCTGGATCCCTCATGGGGTTTCTGTGCAATGCGTACCTGAAACCGTCGATTCTTCCTTGAGGCAATGGTTGCCGTGCCAATACAAGCTGACATTCAAAGGCGGCGGGAACGAAATGGACTGCTTGTCAACAAGAATATGGACATCGTTCCTTCTAGCTCTGGGTCTGAACAGCAAGCTATCGATCAGCAAGTTGAAAGAGTGGATGGACCAAGAACCTGGTGCGAAAAAGCTGGAACATCTCCAGGCGATGATACAATCCATCGAAGTGGCGCCTCCTCATGGTCTCTCATTGGTACACAATGGATATAATGGGGAAGGTAGACCATTTCCAGTGATTGACTGGCAATATCCTTTTGTTCCACCGACAAAACAAAAGAAATAAGGTTCGAAGGAAGAGCACCAACATGAGCGTGATCGCACGCAATTGGACTCCTTTGACTCGTCGCCCATTGGCCTCAGACCTAGACCCAAACCTGCACAAACAACAACAACAGCCAACCCAGCCGTTCCAAACAGGGCCGGGACTAATCTCACAATTAATTCTGCAACAGCATCCGCAACGTGGTGTTTCAGAATGGGACGTTTCCGAAGAAAGACTGTGGAAGCCGCCTTGGCTAAAGAGCAAGGAAAGCAGCCGCCACCGTCCCAACGGAAGCACCGATTCCGCAAGGGCAAGGGTGGCAAGAATGCACACAACACGCGAGGGGGGATTGCCGTTGGAGATCGCAAAGCACTGACTCGGTATCTTCAAGCTTATCGCGAAGGTTCCTTCAGTGTGTTGCGGGGGTTCATATCGCGGCTACTTATTGATTTGGGAGTCAAGGATACGTCGTCCTTTCATGTGGCCAAAACCCAGCTTCCAAATTTGACAGCAACCCAATTACGCCAACCATACCTGGCTCTCCCGAAAACATTCAGCAGCAGTCAACGCCGTGTTATCCATGAAATATGCACAGACCTTGGATTGTACCATGTGGGTATTGGTCCGAGCAGAGACGATCGATTTGTGGCTGTGTCCATCTATCGAGATGGCCTGGACCAAGTACCGGGAATGTTTGATCAATGGGTGGAAGAAAATCAGATCAATCGAACTCTATCGCATTTGCGAACCTTAAAACCATGGGCCATGCACTTGGACGATTCCAGTTCGCCAGAATCAAGCTCTGTCGTGGAAACTACCAAACGAAATTTGGATGCTATTCATCGGTTGATTGACCACCCTGAAGATTGTCTACGAGATGGAATTGATGTGATGGACTATTCTAAATGGGAGCATGAAAGTTTGTCCGACATTGTACCTCCCACAGTAGAGAGCCAGTCTTGGTTGTTGGTCGATTCTCCTGATAAGGTTCGACAGTGTGTGGACGAGCTTACAACAAACAAACCATCCGAGTTGGCCTTTGATTTGGAATGCTACAACAAGTCCAAATATATCCAAGCAACCTGTTTGATCCAACTGGCATCCAGCAATGGACAAGAATACGTTATTGATCCCTTGGCTCCTGGTGTTTGGGAGTCCGTTCCTTTGTTGGCTCCTTTGTTTGCAGATTCCAGTATTGTCAAGATTGGGCATTCCATTGGTGGACTGGATGTGGTTAGCTTGCATCGCGATTTTGGAATCTTTGTGATGAATGCCTTTGATACCTACGAGGCTGCCAAACGTCTCCGGTTGACCCAAGTGGGGCTGGCCAATGTGTGTGAGCACTACGGGCTTTCCACCAGCCAAGAGTACAAGGCTCTCAAAAAGGAATATCAAACTACCGATTGGACGATTCGACCCTTGACAGACCCGATGATTCAGTATGGCCGATACGATGTTCACTATTTGGTGAAACTGCGACGATTGATGCTACGTGATTTGGCACGAGCAGAAATGTTGGAACAGGACCAACGACATGCTGAAGATGTTCTGGCCCGACGAGCATTGGCTGACCTCCGGCAGCGCATGGATGAGTTAGAAGATGGAGTGTTGGTACCAGAACAGGAGCAAGTTACTGGCTCCACGAATCTGTTGAAAGATAGCCATACGACCACAAAACTTACACAAACCACCGAGTTTGACACGGCCATGCTCCGCAAGAGCTCCTTGCTGATGCGAGCCATTACTACCAGTCAACGCCGGTGCCGCGAGATTTGGAAAAGGTCCGTGGAACCCCCATTGAAAGACAATGAGTTTCAAGCATTGTTGCTCCGTTGCCAAGCCGAAAACGACCATTGGACCAAGGCCCAGTACGACTTGTACGAATCCTTGGCGGACTGGAGAGAACAAGTCGCCAGGAAGGAACAATGCAATAGTGGGTATCTTTGCTCCTTGGGGTTCTTGGCCTTGATTGCCTGGAAGCGACCGACAAATGAGGCAGGGTTGAAACGATTGAGCTGGAACCTACCACTAGTCTTTCAAGACCATCCGATTCATCAACAAGCCGTCTTTGCGTTGGTTCGTCAGTCACGGGTACAAGATGGCATAGCTGAACAAGAAGATCCTGATCAATTGTATCCAGCCTATTCTACGACAGCCTTGTCGAATCCCTCCATCCTTTCTCTATTATCGCCCATGGGTAGTTTCGGATGGCCCATCACTACAACCAACAAGTGGTGGACACTGGGCAGTGCCATGGTCGGTTGCTCGGCAATTCTCTTGTACAGTTCCCGTACCTTTCTTCGGTCGATTGCTAGAGAAAGTAAACGCTAAAGGAATATAGAATGGGATTGGCATGATGTTACTACGAAGTGGGGTGTATAGTAGTTTGTTAAAATATGCCAATTAGATATACTAGTAGGTTGTTGTTCTTCCTTTTGTATCATCCAAACGTATTCGTAGTCTTTTTCGACACGTTGGCATGATGCAGAGGACAACCGAACGAACCCGTTGTTGCCATAGATGGCTATGCCTACTACCGTACTGTCTGCACGAGTACTTGGGGAATCTTGCAATGTGCGGCCGCCGGTCAGACGCCGTAACGGTCATTATGCACAATTTTGGAGCATCGGCAGAGTCTTGTGGCAAAGACACTTGGTCGGTCTCTCTCCTCGCCGCCGCCGCCTTGCTACAACAGCACTCTTACCACTACTATTACTACCTGACACATTTGCTATTGCAATATTGCATCGCATTACATCGTCATCCAATCACTTACCCAGTGAATCACTCTTTTTTCTGTAGTCAATTCCCTTGCGCAACATGAATATCTTTCGCTTTTGCGGCGACATGTCGCACCTCTTTAGCATTGTCGTCTTGTTGCTACGACTTCGGGTTGCCAAGAATGCACAAGGTGGGTTTCCTTGTTGGGTTGGATGGATGAATGGATGGATGGATGGATGTTTGGATATGGATAGATAGTGGATTGTGTGGCCGGCCCTATCATGGTTGTGGAGCATTGGGCAAGTGACCATCTCTGGTACCGCACCCATCACGAGTCGTGATGGATTGGATTGGATTGGATTGGATATCCGTTAGAGACATTACCCAAATGGTTGTATTCACCCTCCAATGTTTTTTGTATTTTTCTTGCAGGTATTTCGGTCCGAACGCATGAACTATTCTTCTTGGTATTTGTGACTCGTTACTTGGATCTCTTTACAACCTACTATTCCTTGTACAACTCGATCATGAAGATTATTTACATTGTTTCCACCGCTTCCATTGTCTACACCATCAAATACCAAGAGCCTATCAAGAGTACCTACGATAAGCGTCAAGATGCCTTTTTGCACTGGAAGTTTGGAGCCGCCCCCTGTGCCGTGTTGGCCTTTTTTACGCACCTCATTGGATCCGGCATTGCCAACTTCAACCCCATGGAGTTGTTGTGGACCTTTTCCATCTACTTGGAGGCCATTGCCATTCTTCCCCAGTTGATTGTCTTGCAACGTTACGGAGAAGTAGAAAACTTGACTGGAAACTACATCTTCTTCATGGGGGCCTACCGTGCACTTTACATTCTGAATTGGATCTACCGTGCCAACACGGAACCAAAATACAGGCATCATTGGATTGTGTACATTTGTGGGGTCGTTCAAACATTGCTCTATGCCGATTTCTTTTATTACTACTTCAAGAGGTACGTTGCGCTGCGTTACGGTACATTTCGATGGGATGGTTGAAGGCGGCTTGTTGTGTTGTTTCCTTCTCTTGTTTCCGTTTTGGCTCACCGTCATCAATTCCACTGATTTTTCTTGGTTGCAACAGTCGAGGCAAGGGAGGAAAGTTTGCTTTACCAACCAATGGATAGAAATGCCGGGATTGAGTTGTGCGTACTACCTAGTTGGTCGTTGACGTAGCTACTGGATACATTGTGACATCACTGTTGTACCTATGATTCTCCTACTGTACTCGTTCGAATGGATCTTTTTAGAAATTTGTAGTTTGTAGGGGTAGTAGTGATTGGTTCAAGGCATGAGACGAGGAAGGAAAACCTACAGCAACATCAGATGGTAACTGGTTTTCCTAAATGGGTACTATACGTCTTGCAAAGATTATCGTCTCCTCATGGATCGTCGAGCCATGGCCGCTTGACGCTGCATCATCTTCTCCTTCTCTGCCTTGGACATTACCTTCAAAGCATCCTTCTTGATCACTTCTTGCATAGCCTTTTGATCCGCAGGAATGGCCTTTCCTTCCTCTTTTCGCTTTTTCAAAGTACGTTGCATCAATCCCATGTTCTGGATTTGAGACAAGAGAATGCCAATTTCTTCCACCGTCTTGCTCGATGCATTCGCAACCTTCAATCGCTCCATACGATCCATATTCATCAACTCCTCAGCCGTGACGTCGCCCCCCTTGATTTCAATCAAAGCATCGACAACCTTGACAATTTCCTTGGCCGTCTTGATTTCTTGCGATTGCAAAAAGGAAATGTTGGCACCCCATTGATTCAAGCCACGGTCCAATTCGGCCTTGTAATTGTTGAGTGTGAGACGATCCATATCTGACAAACGCTTCATTTGTTCCATGTATTGTTCATGTTGCTTGCGTTCGTTGCGGTCCTCGAACCAACCGCGAATGCCGCCACTGCTGCTCATGTGGGCGACCCAAGGCCTTGTGGGTTGAACATAGGAAGGACTGGCAATAGCAGCCGTCTTGAAAGAAGTTGCCCGAGCCATGGGCCGGATACTGGAACTAATCATCTTGGTAGTCCACATGATAATCAGCAACAAAGCACGTTGACGTCAATGATTACTACCTTGGTAGCTTGCAGCACTGCGATCTTTCTCCACTTGGTCGTCGGCGAGGAGGGTGATGGCTCTTGGGAATCAATGTCCACCACTAACCTCAAGTAGAAACGAGGATCGCCTTGATGTGACATTCCAGATTCTGTAGCGAACCCGAAGCAGCAAGTTGGGATTTGGAAATGTCGTACCTGTGTCGCACCTGTTGTCACCAATTTGAACCCATCCAACAACGAACACCAACCCACCACACAACATCCAGGACGGCTTCAAGAACAACCCACCATCAGCAATGCTACTGGTATCTGCAATGAGATTGACACTCCCCTTTTGGACTGCCCTCGTTTTTTGCAACACGCTTTGTTTGGCAGAGTTTCCCGACATTCCCTTGATCGATTTTGGCCCTTGGAAATCGGACAATGACACGGAACGACAAAGGGTGGTGCAACAGGTCCTACATGCCTGTCAGACGGCTGGTTTCTTTCAAATTTACAATCATGGAATCGACCAGTCTGTGATGGATTCTGCCTGGAATGCTTCTAGTGATTTCTTTGAGATGTCGGGTCAAGACAAGTTGAAACACCGAACCACCCATGAAGCCGAATACCCCTATGGATATGAACAATCCGAACAACTCTCACGAGGCAAACAGTTGGACGGAGTCACACAGGACGGCACTACCGAAGCTGTTGTAGACACCAAAGAAACTTTTTCGATTGGGCCTAACAACACAGCTTCGGGTATGCCTCCTCGTCGATGGCAACCCACTCCGTCTATTCCTCACTTCCAACAGGCGTTGGAAACGTATTATTCTGCCATGAATGCATTGGCCGATCAACTTTTTCAGGTGTTTGCTTTGGCCTTGAACAAACCCGAATCGTATTTTGTGCCTCTACATGATCGTCATTTGTCCGCTCTTCGATTGGTTCATTATTTTCCCTTGACAGAGGAACTGCGTCGCGAGCTAGTAAACCCAGCCAAGGGTTCTGTGAGCACAACCAACTGGTTGGTTCGTGCTGGAGCTCATACCGATTATGGTGCCATGACGATACTAAATGCCCAACAAGAGGGTTTGCAAATTCTCCGTCGTGATCTGGAGGATCCCACAATTTCCGAGTGGTATTCTGTTCCGCTTGTGGAGGGAGCCTTGAACATCAATTTGGGCGATTTGATGCAGCGATGGACCAATGGTACGTGATGCAGGTCTGTGAGTGTGGTCTGCTTTAGATTGTTCAACATGGTTCTGACAAAACAACTCGTACGCGATGCTTTCCTGCTACTACTATTATTATTACTAGACGAATGGGTCTCTACCTTGCACAGAGTCGTCATGCCATGGGTGTCCTCCGAGAACAAGACAGAAGATCGACGATACTCCATGGCCTACTTTGTCAACGTCAATGGTGATACAATGATCCAATCTCTTGTATCCGATAATCCGTCCCTGGCCAAGTACCCTCCCATCTCAGCCAGAGATCATCTGATGGCCAAACACTTGGCATCCATGGGTGAAGAGATGCCTACGATTGCCAGCAGCCAATCCAGCAATGTTGACCAAGAACTGTAAATTGAGCTATTGTGAAAAAGACAAGAAGCATGACTATCAGCACCAGAAACTCTCTAAGGGTCAGAAGCCATGGCCTGGACTTCCTCGTCATCCATATAGTAGACTGGAAGGTAGTACGTGAAAAAACCCAATTCTTCTGGTCTCAAAACAATATGAAGGACCAACATTTCATTGGGAATCAAACCCACAAGACAAGTCAAAGTTCCCAAATGCGACTGTTGCCATTGGAGACACTGAGACAACTTGGTACCATCGACCTTGAGAATGCACGGCTGAGAGGGTGATAGGGGTTGTTGGGATCCCTGTTCGTCCGATCGTGATACTAAATCATTGTAATAGACAGCCATGGTGCATCCTTCTGCATGATCAAGTCGTATCGTCAAGTCACCCTCCCCAGATGCTTCCACATAAACTGGGACAACAAAAAAGTGTATTAGGCTTACCCACATCCATCCATACTAAACCAACATTGTAGCAGCAACTTTTAGCAACACAATCTTACCATGCGGCGCCATACTCTTGAGCTTATCCACCACGGTCCGTAAGGGCCGATCCGACGGAAGTTCCAATTGCACAGTCGGTGTGGAAATTTGTGGTGGCAAATAGTACTGCATTTCGTTGGCACGCAATATCCGAATCGGAATGGCTTGGTGAATTTCCACCGAACCCTCATCGGTCGCATGACCATCCAAACACAGACAAGGCATACGATTGCGTTTGGCCAATTTGAGTGTCACGGCTTGCGAGGCATACAGTGAAGTAATCATGGGCGTGTTGCTATTGTGGTTGCCATTGCCGCCTGCCGAAGTTCGTTTGCGTTTCCGCCACGCATTCCCGGTCGATACGACCGATTGCAAGGCCACTTTGAACGAGACCAAATCGACTTGACAAACAATGACATTGTCGGCGGCGGATTCGATCCGATGCTCCAAGAAAATATGTTTGGACAACTCGGCAAAACAAGCAATGCCCGACACGCCCTTGGAAGAAATCCGAATAAAATCAGGATCCAAATACAAGACGGCTCCTTTTTGAGAATCTTGCAATTTGGAAATGGGACTAATCACTTGGAGTAAGAGAGATACTTGGTCGGCGGCGAGTTTGGCTTTGAATCTCATGGTCGTGGTGATAGGGTGCAAGCTAATGGTGGTGGGAGGAGAACCGGTTTTGGTGTTTGTCCAAAACTTGCCTCCTTTCAGATCCGGGTATCTTGATGATATCTAGCAACTACGGGTGCCACAAAAAAACAAGGGAAACTGAGATAGGTACCGTAGCCTCAGCATGAGATGATGCGATAACAAATTCAAAACACCACCATGCTATTGGGATGTTGCTGATTGTACGATAACTGTGTCTTACATTTCGTCTATCCATACTTGTTAATCATGGTTTCACGAAGCTCCAAAACACGTTCGGTAGCACCTCGAATATCCTGTTGCAGACTCTCAAATCCACAGGTATTGGTAGCCCAGTATACTTTGTACGTATCTTCGTCCAACACAAAGTCAGGATCACTGCAAATGGCCGCTGAAAGTTCTGGAACCATTTGTCGTTCGATTTCGGAAGCAGGTCGTTGGTCGAGACGTTCGAGGATGGGAAGAGGGAGAGACATGGCATCGACACCAGCAAGGACCAACACTTCATCCAAGGTACTTCCTTGTACACCATCTCCTCGAGAGGGACTCCAACCTTCGGGCATGCAAATGGTAGGATATCCATGTTTTCGCAAATACGAGTAAATACGTTGGACCAACAACACACCAGGATCCGCGGTAGGATGGTATCCGGCCTTTTTTCCTTTGGAACGGTACCAATCCAGAATATGTCCAGGTCCAGGGGATAGCATATAGCAACCTGCTTGTGCCGCAGCAGCCGCCTGCAAATAGGAATAAATACCTGTCACATGCGTTCGAATACCCTTACGCTCCAAAATCTTGGCCGCTTGGATGCCCTCCCATGTACCCACCAACTTGATCAAGACGCGGTTTTCTGGATCGACACCCAATTCTCTGTACATACCAACAATTTGCACCGCACGCGCCACCATACCTGCCGTATCCTCGCAGAGACGAACATCAATTTCAGTCGAAACCTTGCCAGGAATGCGTTCCAACAGTTCCGAGCCCAACAACACAGCCAACTTGTCCATGGCAACATTGAGATTGGGATCGAAATCAGGCAAAGGAGAATCACCTCCTCCTCTCTTGCCCTTGGCATACATAATGGCATTAAAGACCATATCTTCATATCGCTTGTCACCATTCTCACCCTTTTGTGAGGCCCACAGGGGTTGTGTACATGCATGTGTAATGACTCCCTTGGCAGCCCATTTTTCTACCAAATCCAAATCGGAAGATTCAATGGAAATCTTGGTCATGGACGACAGTTCATCCAAGGCCGTGGCGGATCCAGCGTGAATGACAGAGCTGGAGGCAGACGATGATAATGACGAGGCCAGCAAGGCCGAGCCAGGAACGGGGCAAAATCCTTGCGATGGAACCACCAAAAGAGTGGTACCAAGAACACACAACCCTAGATTATCAATGAACCTCATTGTCCGATGAAGAAAGAAAAATGAGAACTGCTCTTGACAGGCAACGACGACTTGGCAGAAAACAATAGGACCAAGCCAAACACTGTGAAGACAACGACGACAGCGACGACTCAAACGACGAAGATACTGCACTTCGTTNTGTGGAGGTGACGGAACTTCGTCACCGATGTCCTGCCTGGAGGGCTATAACAAAAGGAAAGAAGGTGACGTCATGGTGTCACTAGATCAAGGACCAAGTTTGACTAGTTAGACTCCTCATCAAAGGGGCGACCGACAACTGAAAAAGCTACAATACAACAATATCCATCATGGCAACCACACCAACAACCACCGTTGCTTCCTCTCCTGGAATTCCAGCAACGGCTGATACAGCGACATCAGGAGCCAATGCAGTCAATAGTGCTGAAGATCTGCGCCGCCAACTCCGAGCAGAAATGCAACGCCTCAACCGACGAGAGCCTCTGGATCCCACCTACCAGAAGCTCCTGATGAACCGCACATTAACTACCAAAACTCCCGTGCTTCCCAAAGACAAAGCATACAAGAAAATTACAAGTCGACTTCGAGAACGGGTTGAAAAGTATATGCAAGAGATGCAAGGAAAAGATCCTTTTGATCGCATCTCGCAACGCAAACCCCTGGATGAAGATAACATGCGTTCGGCGTTTACCTTGCGAGAAGCCAAAGATCACGAGCAAGCTCCACTATTAGAAGCCACTTTGCTCTCAAGTGCACAATATATGGATCCAGTTCGCAAGGAACATTTGGAAGGAATCGCTTTGGGATTGCAAGTACGGAAAGAAAAGAAGCTTCGGCCGACACCTGCGGCAGCCGCTTCACACAAGGCGGCGGCAGATGCTACTGAAGCGGCGCGTCAACGAGCTGAACTAGAAAAACAACGAGCCCAAGCTCGTCAACGAGAAGAGGCTAGGAAGAAGCGTGAAGAAGAAGACCGTCGCCGCCGGGACGAAGAAATGGCTGCCTCGCGGAAACGAGCCGAATCTCCTCAACAAGCGCTACAGAAAATCATTGAACCTGTCTTCAAGAAACTGTGGGATATGGAATTTCCCAATTTGGGTGGTACGAACCCCTTTCGTACCGTCATTGATCGAGAGAATTGTACAGCCATGGGAGCACCCGACTATTTCGAAATCATCACGACGCCCATGAATCTCACCTACATGCAAACCAAAGTCAACAAGGGACAATACAGCACCATACAATCTTTCTTTGCCGATGTGGATTTGATAATTAGCAATGCGATCAAGTATAACAGTGATCCGGGGAATCCGTTCCGGATTGCAGCAGAGGAAATGAAAAAGATGCACGACAAAATTGTCAAAAGGGTATGGCAACAAATTCAGCAACGGCAGCAAGCACAAAAGGCAAACACATGATGATACTAGAGTACTACTATATTAAGAATATGTTTCGGGAAATATTGCTACTGTAGCACTACAGGAGCATTGTGGGGTTCTGGATTGCATCAGAGACAATGAAAAAGACGCACGACAAAATTGTCAAGAGGGTATGGCAACACGAGCAAAAGGCAAACACAAAAGAATACTAGAGTACTACTAAGGATATGTTTCGGGAAATACTACTGTAGAACCACAAGAGCATTGTGGGGTTTTGTGGCGATCCCGGGTTGTTTGTAAGGTACTCGTACAGCTCATGTTGTTTGTGTGTAATATAGACTATGGGTTACCACTACTAGTAGTACAACAAATCTACGTGTACTCTCGTGGCATGTCACTGCCCAGTAGGAAATTCGAGGGTAGACTCGTCTAGAGTTACCACTTTTCTTGCCCCACGTGGGTCACAAGTCACAAGACGTTGCTAATGCATTTTTTAACCACGTAAACTTCCTAGGATGGTCTATCGTAGCAGAGTCTTGAGTTACCACGGACCACGTGGGTCGTAAGACAGAATTTTAGTTGCACCAGCTTGAGTTACTGGGTTGCGTGGGCACCCACGTAGACCTCCTAGCAGCTTCGATCGTAGCAGCGTCTTGAGTTACCACGGACCACGTGGGGTCACAAGAACAAAACCACGTTGGCTATTTTAGTTGCACCACCACGTAGACCTCCTAGGGGGTTCCGTCGTAGCAGCGTCTTGAGTTACCACGGACCACGTGGGTCATTTAGTTGCACCAGCTTGAGTTACCACATGGGTTGAGTGGGCACCCACGTAGACCTCCTAGGGGGTTCCGTCGTAGCAGCGTCTTGAGTTACCACGGACCACGTGGTTCAGCACTTCACCACCACGCAAGTTTTTGTAGGGTGTTTGGTAGTAGCACCGATTTGAGTTACCACGCCCCTCACCTTCGCGCCCCACGTGGGCCGCAATCAACCCCGTAGGAAGTTCTAGTAATATTCCCCAATTTTCGTGCCCCACGCAGCCACATCATCCGCCCTTCAGGAATCCGTCACGTCGGCCTCGTAGGAAATTGTAGTAGCGCCCTCTTGAGTTACCACTCGTCGTATTCTATTCCTACGTGAACTTTCGTGGTTTGTCGCTCCTGGAGCACGACTCAATCGGCTCATCTTGAGTTAATATCAACGCTGATTGTGAACGCAACTTCTTGAGTTACCACACCCAGTACTGTTGTTTCACGTGAACTCTCGTGCAAGTCTCTTTCTTTGCCTGGAGTTGTGCCCCTGTTTTGTGAAGTTCTCGCAATGGTCGTATTGCATAGGTAGTATCGGAAATACAGGTGCTGGTGGTGATGGCGTGGTAATGTAGCCTCTCTTGCTGTTGGCTTCTTCAGTTGATGCAGCTAAATCCATCAGTAACCGTGATCATCATGATAGCATGCTGTAGTTTGTTGCGATACTAGCAGGCTTTGTTGCAAGCAATATACTATACTACTCAATTTGTAGTGGTGGCCCTACGATTATATGCTTCTGCTATTGTTTGTACTATGTTTTTTATTGTTGTTGATAGTACTTGTACTGCGTTTCTACTGGTAATATATTGTACTGTATACTGGTGCGCAGCTTTTGCAAGAATGATGCTGTACTCTAGTAGAAAGCAAAATGTACCGGTAGTAGCAGTACTGTAGGATTGTTTTCAGTTACCACGCATAGTACTCTATTAGCAATACTCTCGATCTACGTGAACTCTTGTGGAAATCTCAAATCTGACCCACCACTCAAACCTGGCGTTGCGATCGCCGTGGTAACTCCGATCTGATGAGAGGAGCATATTCGGCAGTACTAGCTTGATTGAGTACCACGTGGGTTATACAAATTTTATGCTGCGCTATGATCCAGCAGCATCAAGAAGCTGTACTAGATGGTGGTTCTGGTTGTGATGGCGGTGCTGGGGGTCTGTTGCAACTCTATCTGTAACTTTTTAGTTTCTACTGTCCTCGAAAGCAAAAAGGTAGCTTTCTGGCTGCTGACGTCACAGAGTTCTCGGAACGGTGGCACCACTGACGACAAAGTCGACAACAGTCGGTTTGCGAATTTGTGGACAAAGGCATCATCACAACAGCAACGGTGCTGATTTCTGATTTTATTGTTGATTTTATAAAGAACCAAGAGAACCATGGCTTCTACAAATGCCAGTGGCTCTTCCAAAATTGTTTTAATACGATTGTACCGAAATCTCCTCCGTGTGGCCAAACCTTTTACAGCTCCGTCACCACAAGCGCCCATTCTGAATGCCTTGTTGAACCGAACAGGACGTGATGATCACATTTCCGACTGGTCATCTTTCATTCAAACCAAACCTGAAACAGATTTGTCTCATCGAAATCCTCCCCGTCTCTTTCGACGGCTGCTTCGTGAAGTCGTTTGTGCTGGCAACCCCGAAGGTGTTGTCAAGTCGCAGTGGCCCTCTCAGGTGGATACCACCGTACTTTGGAATGTCATTCGCCGAGAGTTTCGAAGTGAACCCAATTGTCCCTCTTCCTTGTTTGACGATGGTACACGCAAACAAGTAGCCTTCATGGCGCTTCGTGAATTGGGCAAGAAAATTTCCTACTTGGATCATTTGGAGTCGAATTCCCCTACACCCATGGTACAACAATGTGCGGCTAACGTCACTCCGTTGCCACATTTCCCGGCTTCTTCCTATTTGAGGCCAGGAGCTTTTTTGTTGGCACACCCTCATATGAATGATTCCTTTTTTGCCAAGTCCGTTATTTGCATTCTCCAACATAAGGAAGACAATAGTGGGACATATGGGATCATTGTGAACAGAGTTAGTGTCAATACTGACACGGGGAGAAATCGAAGTCTTGTGGAAGCCTTTGACAAGAGTATGCTTCCTGGACGTCTGTCTCATGTATTTGGTGACTCGGTGATTCGAGAGGGTGGTCCGGTACATGTCGCATTGCAAATGTTGCACTCGTTGCCATCGGATTTTGTCCCCATGGAATCGAAAGAGCCAGTGAATCCCGTTGTTTCCGAAGAACCACCCGTCCAAGACAAACCAGAAGAAAATGCTGAAAAGTCGGAACAAGAGGATGGGTCTGAGTTTCCCTTGGATGAGACCTTGGGTGGTCGTTTGCTTCCTGTCCTTCCTGTCGACGACGAGACCAGCACAGCCATTCATTCCGATCGCGCCACCTATTTTGCGGGAGATATCTTTCAAGTTATGAAAGCAGTGGAGAATGGAAGTATTGAACGAGGTACGTGAGAATGTCGAATGTGGCCTATATAGTCAGTTGACCTTTGCAATTATCATGCCACTCACTGGGACTCCCCTTGTCGTGGTTTTGTGGATCGATCCAACACAGAGGATGTTGCCTTTTTTGTTGGAGCCTCGACATGGTCCCCTGGTCAATTGGCCCATGAAATGGCTCAAGGATATTGGATGCCATGTCGAGGACCTCCTGAAATTGCCTTGACTGGAATGTGTGAACATGAAACCAACTTGACCGAGGAGGAAGAATGGACGACCAAGACGCAAACGACAACAACAACAACGCAAGCCGCAACTACCCCAAGCGCAACTGCCGGTAGTCATAGTATTAGTGACGCAGCAGCAGCAGCCGTAGCAGCCACAACACACTCTTCTGGCCCCCGTACCAAACGTCCGTTGGCCGATTTGTGGTTGTCCATGACGAGTGCATGTGGAGACGAGGAACGACGCTTTGCTCATTTGTTCTTTCATGAAGACAAATTGGGAGAATATGGATTGCCGTGCGATGCATTGGAACTCTTGGATGAAGTTGATTACTTTTAGAGAGAGTAGACAACAACGTGTTGTCGTTGGAGACTGTGAGTACAAAAAGATAAAAGAGCTACCAACCTAGTACTATCCGAACTTCTACATTGTATTGTATCGTTCCTTCTTGTCACGACGACCAACGCACAAACTTTGTTCTTCCAATATCTACCATTCTGCTTATCCCAACTCTTTTCTCCAGAGGACAATCTCTTGTTGCTTAAAGTATCGACGATCCTCTTCATCGACCAGGACCAAATTGAGAAAGTATCGAACGGAAAATCGGTTGTGAATGGCGGTATAGGTAGGCGTCAAATCGGCGGGCACACCCCGAAGCGACAATTTGACAGGAATGACTTCTCCCTTGACGGGAGCTCCATCCATAATTTCGTACTTGACCAAGGTTTGGGTTTCGGTCAAGACGTTCGAATCGGAATGGCTGGTTGGTTGGTTGTTCGCACCGGCGTTGGCAGGAATGGCATCTCCACTGGTTTCTCGTCGAATGACGGCCAACTCCATGTGTTTGATTTTGATCCTGACCAACAGAAAATGGATCCTTCCCAGAATGGTATCTTGCAAATGATATTGCTTCCGTTGGTACTCAAACTCAATATGTAAACAATCTTCAATCCCCACTTCCATCTTGATGGCATCATTTTGGGCCGGAGGCGTTCCTAGAGATTGTACCCAAACATCGTGTTCCTTGTGCATGGGTGGAAGGAACTTGCGGTCCAGAATGACTTGCACAAAATAACGCACCGAGACGTTGCGACCACGATAGGATTCATGTTCCTTGTCCATGTTGCGAAAGAGAAAAGGGAATTCCGTAATATTTTGGTAGAGAACACCGGGAGGAGACAGTTCTTTGGACAGACTGACAAAATCGTAGTGGGGTCGGCCATCTTGGGATCCAATGCCCTGTGTGGAAGACCATACCAAATGTGGGTTAGTATAATATACTAGTAGTATGTGTGACGTGCAGAGCGCAACAAAAAGAAGAAAAAGAAGAAACCAAACATACCATATCAATTCTTCCAATAAACTGTACTTTAATCCCCAAATGTTCGACCTTCTTTCCAGGAGCCAACTGCAAGGTAACGACACCTCCAACATCTTGCGATGCCTCAAAGGCCAAGACTTGAGAAACTGCCTCGGGCGAGGTGGATCCCGGCACATTGGGAGCCATGGCTGCTTGATTCATCCCTATGGAAGCTGGATGTTTGACTCTCCAGAATGGATTCTTGTGCAATTTCCAACTGGGATAATGATCCATGGGAACGACACCTCCCGTGCCTGGGGGAGGAGGATTGAGCCGAATGTCAATCTTGACGCCACCGCTACTAGCGATGGCATTGAAGAAGCCTCCCTGTGTAGAAGGAGAATATCAGTGAGTCAACATGTGCGTCTTGTGTTGTAATACCAAGTCGATCTATCTGCGTACCACATCCATACTCAAACTCTGGATCTACTACCTA